>JAKVQF020000851.1:0-51874 GCA_023091115.2 Trypanosomatidae sp. Fi-14 | reverse complement strand
TCGTCAATGTCTACGGCGTCAACGACGACGACAGCGCTGCGCGCCAGCAGGTCGCTACGTACGTCACACAAGCGAGCAACATTGCGCAGTAACAGCAACAACAGCGACAGCTGCTGCAACATTACGCATGACGGCAGCAGTCGCCATGGCGCGACGGACGAGCACACCGATGACGTCGTCAGCACAGCTGTAGGTGATGACGACGGTATGGTGTCGATGCCAACAATGACGACGATGATGATGGCAACAACAGCAGGCATGTCAACAGCAGCAACACGGTCGCCTCCGTGGCGCCTCGCTGCCCTGCCGCGTCTGCCCACACCCCTGCGACTGTCGTCGTCACCGTTACATCCGCACGACGTGGACACGTCGTCAACAACAGCAACAACAACAACGATGACAGCAACAGGTGAGCCGTTGTCGTTGACGTCGCCGTGGTGTGCGCAAGACGAGCAGATGGCGTCGCTTGCACGACAGGCGGTGCACTATCACAACGCGAATGCGCAGCTGCGCAACCGTCTGCGCTCTGCCGCTGCGCTGCTGCACGAGCAGCGGCGCGAGTCGGCGCTGCTGCGCGTCGAGCTCGACGAGGCACGTCGTCTCCTGCAGACACTGCATGCGACCTCGCCGCGCTACGGCGCTGCTGCTGCTGCAGCGCACGTGACAAGGACAACAACACGATCCGGGGCCGCTGCCGCTGTTGACGACGCGAGTTGCGCGGATGACGAGGAGGCGGCTATTGTTGTTGTTGCACCGGCGAAGCGGATGGTGCTGCAGTAGACCGTATATCACACACACAAAGAGAGACAAAGACGTATAGACGGAATGGCTGACTGCTACAGTAGACGAGCGTACGCTGCGTAGACGATACACGTGTGCACACAAACACAACACATGACACACACACGCGACATACGTGAGCTGCTTTGCTAGACTCGTTTGCACTGTACGTTACATTACACTACGCACACTCACAGACGGGTGCGCCGCACCTGACACAAGCATGCGTGCATGCAAATGTCGTCGACGTCGACAAGTCTATACACGGGAGTACACATGACGTTGACGTGCACACACGCACACACAGTGACATGCTGTACATTACATGTGTGTGTGTATAGACGCACGAAGTTACAGCAACGCGTGACGACATTGTTGTTGCTCGTTGTAGTGTGCATGCGCACACGCGGACGACTGTTGCGTACTTGTTTCGCACTGTAGTGTACGTACACACACACACACAGACACACACACACACACACATACACACACACACACACACAAGCTTGCACGTCGGTTCTGCACTGTACACATGGGTGCACAACGTCGTCGTGCGTCGGCGCCATCGCGTGAGGCGCTGCGTGAGGCGATTGCCGCTGCCGAGGAGCAGCTGCGTGTGATGGAGGCAGAGGCGCAGCAGGCGTTGTCGCAGCAGCGTGACGAGCTGGCGCGTGCGCGGCACGAGAATGCGAAGCTGCACGATCAGCTCGAGCAGCTGCGCATGCTCGAGTGTCTGCCATCGAGTGCAGACGACACAAAAGGCAACGGTAGTGGCAGTGGCAGTGGCAGCAAAACACACACAGCGGGCGCTGCAGCCACGTCAGCAGACAGTGCGTCGTCTGCGCCGACGACGGCTGTGCTGCCGACCACGCAGGCACGCTACTCGGCCTATTACGCACAGTGCCGTGATCGCATCGAGCGGCAGCGCACCGCGTGTGCGGCGAGTGAGGCGGCACTGGCGCAGACACAGCGTGACGTGCAACTGCTGCGGCAGCGCATACAGCAGTACAAGACACGTGCAGGCAGCAGCAGCGTGGCGCTGTGCAGCGCGCTCGCCGCCGCACGACAGCGCGGTGAGTACAGCCGCGAGCAGCTGCGCGTGCTCGAGCTGCACATTACGAGCAACACACAGAAGCTGAGCGGCAGCCTCGGCGACGCGAAGGCGGCGCGTGCGCGCATCGATGCGCTGCTGACGGCGCAGACACGCTTCGCGCACAACTACGCCCAGCGCGCACGCGAGTTGGCGGCACAGCAGCGCGAGGTTGCCTTTTTGCTCGATGTGTGCGTGCTCGTCTGCGAGGAGCGCGAGCGCGTGTTGCGGGAGTGGTGTACACTGCAGCAGCGCGTCGCCGCGACGGCGCAGCACTACAGCCACACCGTACACGAGCTAAGCATTACACAGCGCGAGCAGATGCAAGCGGCACAGCAGCAGCACGCAGCGCTGCAGCGTCTGCGTGATGAAGCACAAGCCCTGGCCTCGACCTTGACGACGGTGCCGCACCTACACGAGAAGGGCAATGACAAGGCGGCTGCGCGACCGCGCGGTCACACACCCGCCGCGCTGACGCGTGGCGGCAGCAGCGTCAGCGTCGCGACCACCGCGTCACGGCCGCGTAGCGACAGTGCGCGACTACGTCGTGGTGGCAGCACGCGGTCAGCCGCCACGGCGACGTCGAATGCCGCGGCGGCTGTCGTCAGCGCAGACGCGCAGCTCGCACACCTGCTCACAGTGACGGGCGCACGCGACGCGGAGGCGCTCGTGCGTTGGTGTCGTCGTCTGTACTGTGATGCACACAGCGAAAGTGACAATGAGAACGACGACGAGCGCAGCGACGAGGAGGACGACAACAACAATAACGAGCACAGCCAGGACGACGATGACGATGACGATGACGACACGGCCGCACACGACGACAGTCGTCTGACGCTGACGACGATGAGTGCGAGCAACACGACAACGGCGACGACGACGAGGCCACGTCGTGGACGTGTGGCGCACCGCAAGGCAGCAAAGACAGCAACAACAACAACGTTCCTGCACGATGACAATGACAAGGGCGGTGAGGACAGCGACGCTGACGAGGTCGCGCAGGGCGTGTGTGGCGATGGCGCCGATGCGCGACTGCGCGGCTTCCACGAGATGGGCGCGCTGGATGAGCGCATCGCGGAGCTGCGACATGAGCGCCGCGTGCTGCGCCATGCACTCGCGGCGGCAGGTGCAACGACGGCAGCCGCAGCAGCAGCAACAGCAGCAGCAACGACGACACGAAAGCAAGACGACGTGGCCGTCGCTGCCGAGGCGCTGACGCGTGTGCGCGAGGCGGTTGTCGTACAGCGTACACTGCACGCACAGCATGACGACGTGTTTGCGGCGTTGCTGTCGTGTGTGCGCGACATGCGCGCTGCGCTCGCGCACACGCACGCCGTCGCCGCTGCTGTGCAAACGGCGGCACGAGCAAAGAGTGACGCGTTTGTCTCGCGCCTCGACGACGCGGCGTTGACGCCGTACAGGTGCACTGACCTGAACGACGACGGCGACGACGCGGTCATGACGCGTGCAGGCTTGCCAGCTGCCCTGTCGTGCATTGCCGAGCGCGTCACGGCGTGTTTGCAGTACATGGCGATGTCTGCTGCAACAACAACGACAACGACGACGACGACACCGCGTATGGTGTCGCCGTTGCCTGTACCACCACTATTGCTGCCACGTTCGCCGTCACGGTTACAGCCGTCACACCGCGACGACGCTGACGTGCACAAGGCAGGCGAGCATGCTTGCGCAACGACAATGACAACAACAGCGGCGCACGCAGCACAGCGTCAGCGTGACGGCGGTAGTCATCGCACGCACCATCACAGTCGCCATCGACTGCGACACGCCACGTCCTCGGCGGTGGCCGCTGTGCGTGCGCGCGGGGCGCTGCCACAGAGCACACATGTTCAGTTTGCACCATACGCAGCAGCGCGTACGACAACGACGACGACGATGGCTGGTGGTGCTGGCAGTGGCAGCAACCTCACGAGCCTCGCTGCTCTTTCGCGTCGTGCCAGCCAGTTGCACGGCAAGGCCGCCGACGTTGACACACGGCGGCGCTCGAGCAGCAGTGTGTACAGCGCGAGCACACACGCCACCACGCGCGCATCGCGACGGCAGACGCTGAACAACAACAACACGACTGCTACAACGAGTGGTGGTGCGGCAGCTGCTGCTGTGGCGTTGGCGGCGACGATTGCGAACGCTGACAGGCCGCTGTCGACGTCGACGATGCGTGCGCTTGTACGCGAGCGCATGCGCATGCAGTAGTGTGTGTATGTGCGTACGTGCGAGTATGTAACAATAACATGTAGATACAGTTATGCGTTTGTGTATATATATGTATAGTTTTGTGTACACACACACGCAAATGTGCACGCTCGTTATGTAACTGGCACCGCAATGCATGCACATGTGCTGTGCTGCGCTTACGCTTGCGCAGCGAGCGAGTGCGTTGTGTTTGCGTGTGCGTGCGTGTGCATGCGTATGTGCGCTGCCTTGTTGTACGACTACATAGTTGTTACGCATACGAGAGCAAAGACACACACGCACATACATACACACACACACACACACACACACACACACATACACATACACACACACATACGCAAACACACACACATCTGTCCACCTCGTGTCGCCATGCCACGTTCCTTTGTGCTGCTGCTGACGGCGCTGCTGATGACGCTCGCCAGTGTCGCGACGGTGGCGCGTGCCGAGCTCGTCGAGCTGACGCCCGGTAACTTCAACAAGATTGTCAAGGACCCGAGCAAGGATGTGTTTGTCCTCTTCTACGCCCCGTGGTGCGGGCACTGCAACCAGATGAAGCCGGCGTGGACCGAGCTCGCGCAAAAGTATCCGACCAGTGGCAGCACCATTATTGCCCGCATTGACGCCTCGACACATAAGGACATCGCCGCCCGCTACAAGGTCGAGGGCTTCCCTACCCTGCGCCTCTTCACCAAGGCCGAGAAGCGCGGCATTGCGTATGAGGGCGCACGCGACGTTGCCTCGTTTGAGAAGTTCTTGCAGCAGCACGTGAAGTCGTAGTCGTCGCGGTCGCGCACGCAGATGGCCAGCAACGGTGCGTGGCCATGCACGTGTTGTACGTAACGAAAAAAAAACAAGGTCGACAAACGAGTGCAGACGAGTGACAAGGACAAAGGGCGTATGCGTATGTACGTGTGTATACACATATATATATGTGCGTGTGCGCGTGCGTGTCAGCTGACGATGCACAACACACACACACACAAGTTATTGTGTGTGTGTATATATGTATATACATGCGCATCTATGTGGTGCGCATGTGATAGAAACACGACAGCAAAACGCGTGTGAGCAAACGCGTGTGAGCAAATGTGTATGTGTGTGCATGTAACAAACATATATATATATATCGATGCAGGTGCATACAATAGACGCAATGTGCAGCACACAAACAGCAACGCACACGACAGTAAACAAGCGTACACATACATATATGTACATGTGTGTGTGTACGTGTGTGCGTGCGCAAATGAGTACAGCAATGTCACTTCTATACACATACGCGCGCGTGCACACACACACGTGTGTGTCTTTGTTTTATACGTAGCATCGTTGCGGTGGCCGCGCCCATCGCTCTTTGTATGTGCGCTTGTGTGTAGGCGTTTGTTTGTTGCGCTCGCGTTGTTTGGTTGTGATGTTGTGACACATGTACGCTTGTGTGTGTGTTTTCTGTGTACATATACTGCATGTGCGTGTATTCTGTTTGCTGACGCAGTTGCCTACGTACAAACACACACATACATACATACACACACACACACATACATACATACATACATACACACACATACACACACTACACACGATGGCGGACTTGCACATGACGACACGGCCGGGCTACCAGGGCCTGCTGAATGACGTCATTCTGCAGCGTGTGCGATTCTTGTCACACGAGCTGTCCCTGCCTGACCTCGAGCAGCGCTTTGCGCACTTGCACGACACCACAGGCGCGTGGCGTCGCCGTGTTGCTGCTCCTGCTGCCGCTGCAAACAAGAAGAGGAGCAACAGCAGCACTGGTGGTGCGGTCAATCTTGCCGCGTACATTGACCACACGCAGCTGCGCGCCGATGCGCCGCACGCGAGTATTGTGCAGCTGTGCGAGGAGGCCAAGCGCTACGGCTTCGCCACCGTGTGCGTGAATGCGCACTATGTGCCGATGTGTGTGCGCCTGCTCGCCGACACGCCGGTGCGCGTCGGCGGCAGCGTCGGCTTCCCGCTCGGTCAGACGAGCACCGCTGTCAAGGTGGCCGAGGCGGCCGATGAGGTGGCGCACGGCGCACACGAGGTCGACATGGTGCTGAACGTGGCTGAGCTGAAGGAGGGCAACTACCGCTTCGTCTATGACGAGATTCGTGCCGTGTGTGCGGCGTGTGGGCCGGGTGTGACGACCAAGGTCATCTTCGAGACGTGTCTGCTGCACGACAAGCAGCAGTACATTATTGACGCGGCGGTGCTGTCGGTCGCGGCGGGTGCGCACTTTGTCAAGACGAGCACGGGCTTCAGCAGCGGCGGCGCCACACCCGAGGCGGTCGACATCATGCTCGCCGTCGTCGGCCCCGCCGCTCGTGTGAAGGTGAGCGGTGGTGTACGTGACCGGGCCACGGCGCTGCAGTATGTGCAGGCGGGTGTCGCACGCATTGGCACCAGCGCTGGCGTTGCCATTTGTGCACCCACAACACCGTCATCGCTGTAGCAAACATCACATCGTTGTTGTTGTCACTGTTGTCTTGTCGATGTGATGCGTGCACTTTTATAGCGTAGTTACATATAACATGTGTATGTGTGTGTATGTGTGTATATGTGTGTATGTGTATGCTCGCAAGCGCAACAAAAGTAGGCAGTACTGCAACATCAAGCACGCCCACGCTAATGTGTACGTGCGTGTGCGTGTGTCTGTGTTCGTGTGTGTGTGCGTGTATGTGTCATACTTGTTGTGTTTTGTGCTCGTCTTGTGTGTGCAGTACATTGTTGCATACAAACCTATACACATATATAGACGTGCATGTGAGTACAAGTACATTGTAGTGTCGTGTTATGCAGTCATCCACACCGCGTGCGACATCGCAGCAGCGTCACGACGTCGATGACGAGGACGCGCCACGCGCACAGCCGCAGCCACCACCACCGCTGCAGTATGCATATGTCGCACCTGGCGAGACGACAACGACGACAGAGACAACGCCAGCAGCAGCAGGGCCGACGGGCGTAGCAACAGCAGCTGCCGCACAAGCACCACTGTACACACGATGGATGGCGTCGCCGCCGTCGTCGTCGAGCTCGTTTGACAGACCACCACGCATGCAACATGCGGCACAGCGCGAGAGCGACGATGGCGACGACAGCGACGGTCGCAGTGGCACGGAGCAGCAGGAGGCGGAGCTGACGTACTTGTCCTGGCACGACCGCGACACGCTCGATGTGCGACCGCAGCTGCACAGCCAGCAACAGCACTCTGGTCACACGGCCGTCGCGCTGAGCAGCACGCAGCAGGCACGACAGCTGCCCTACTTGCAGCGCAATCTCTACCGCAGCGACGGCGTCGTGTTGCAGCAGCAACAACAGCAACAACAGCAGCAGCAACAGCATCAGCAGCACGCTCTACTGACAAATGCAACGGCGTTTCTTGTGCGAGGACAGCCCGAGCACGACGCTGTGCAGCACATGACGACGACTGCGGTGCAGTCACACGACGCACACGGCACCGCATACGTCAATGTCACACCACCGCACATGGCCGTCTCTGCACCAGCACCGCAGCCGCCGCTGCCACACCACGCATCGAGTGCTGCTACAGGCATACCGACAACAGCCACAACAACTGCAACAACAGCAACGATGATGATGGCAGGTCACAACAATCGGCGTCGTTGCAGTGCATTGCCCGATGACGACCACGACGTTGTCGTCAACAACAACAAGAACCGGTCAGCTCACGTGTCGACGACAAGGACGACAGCGCAGCGTGGCATGTACACGCACGATGACGGTCGTGGCGACGGAGACAACAATGCCAGCGACGGCTACAGCAACGACCATGGCGGGCGGCACGCGGACAGCGGCACACAACACGGCGACGTTGCGGTGGCGCCAGCATCAGCGACGGCAGCGGCAGCCGGCGCAACATTGTCGTCGTCGTCCTCGTCGCTGCCGGTGCCTGCTGTCATGTCGTGGCGTGCGCTCGTCGAGGATGCGCTGTTGTTTGCACGTGCCATGCACGAGGCGGGTGGGCGCAGCGGAGCGTTTAACTTTGCTACGGTTGTGCAGCAGTGGCAGTCGTGTGAGTGTGCAAGTGCGACGACAAGGACGAGGCAACCGCAAGAGCGTCGCACAGACGGCAGCAGCAACGCAAACGAGCAGCACGGCAACAAGGACATGGAGGAGGACGAGGAGGCGGCGGTGGGGGTTGGTGTTGGTGGTGCCATACCGGCGTGTGTGCTGACGGCGCTGCAAAGCGAACATGCAGCCGTGGCCGCGCTGACGGAGCAGTGGCTGCGCGAGCGCGCCGAGGCGGCGGCGGTGCTCGAGCGTGTGCGTGCCGAGGCAAACGCGACACGACAGCGCGCCGAGGTGCGCGTCGAGGAGATGGTCGCCGACCACGCCGCCGAAGTAGCGGCGCTGCAGCAGCAGCTGCGACAAGCGCAGTCACTGCGCACCAGCGCGCCGACGGCGTCGTCCGCGGCAACGCCCGCGCGCGCGCGCACGACCGCCGCTGTGCAGACGCGGCTGTCGCTCGAGTTTGTGCAGGCCGCAGTGCATGGCAGTCGTCGTGGCGTGACGAGTGCGGCAATGGGAGCAGCAACAGCAACAGCAACAGCGGCGGCTGCTGCTACGGCTAGTGCAGCAACGACAAGAGCGACGGCGGGCAGTGACACGACCTTGCCTGCTGCGTCGAGTGTCGTTCGCAGCAGCAACAACAACAACAATGGCAGTGGTAGTCGCAGCAGTGTCGTGTCGCGCAGTTCACGTCGCGAGTGTGTCGCCGATGTGGTTGACCTGCTCGTCACCGAAGTTGAGGCACTGCGACTGTCACTGACACACACTCGTGCACGCGCGGCGCGACTGCAGGAGCAGCGCGATCGCTTTCTTGGCCCCGTCGACGCCGCCCTCAATGTCGCGCAGCGCACACTGCTGCTCTACTCGCCTGCGTCACTTGACCTCATCTGACACCGCCATGATACACACGTTGTTGCCGTTGCTGCTGCTGACACGACGAGGTGCATGCATGCGCATACGTTCATGACCGCCAACCTCGCACTCTTTGCTTGTATGCCTGTCTGTGTGTGTGTACGTGTGTGTGTGTGTACATGTGAACATGTGTGCGTGTGTGCGCCCTTGCCGTGGTGCCATTGCACTCGTGTCATGTTGTGTTGTGTACTTGCATGTACATGTATATGTGTAAGTGTGTGTGTGACGCGAGGTGTAGACCGCAGGAACACTACGCAGCCGTCATGTCGACCACGTCACCGTTACAGCAGCAGCAACAGCAGCAGCAGCAGCGGCAGTCGTCACAGCCGTCATCGTCGCCGTCGACGCGCACAACAAGCAGCACAGCAGGCTTGCTGTCGACACCCGTGCGTCGTCCCACCGCGGCGGCGGCAGTGTCACGGACGACGTCACCACGACGACGTGGTCACACACGCACACAACAGCACACACGACGTAACAACAACAACAACAACGGCAGCGATGCGGACACGGCCACGTCGTCGACGGCCACACACGGCAGCACCGCCGTCGCAAGCAATGCCACGACGGTGACGGCGCGCTCGTCACATGACGCGCACAACGACGACGACGACGAGGTGGCTGCTGTCGACGACTACAATGATGACCTCTATGACGACAACGACGACGACGGTGGTGCGGAGATGCACGATGACCTGTTTGCGCACGCGGGCAACGACAGTGCGTCGTCGGTGGTGCGACGAGCGCGACGACGCAACATGGACGCGCTGCTGCAGTCATCGCCGTCGCCGTCGCCGCGGCTGCACGCCACCGCACACGCGCAGCTGCTCACACGGCTGCAGCGACAGCGCGACGAACTGCGTGCCCTGCGCGACGACAATGTCGCGCTGCGCGCACGCGAGGTGCAAGTCAGCGCCCTCGCGTTGCGGCTGCAAGAGCACTTTGCCAAGACGCAGAGCCAGGTGGAGAACATCAAGGCGCACGTGCACGCGCAGCTGTCGCGGCCGATCGCCGACGACGAGGCGGCGCGCATTGAGGCCCTGCCCGACGGCGAGCGCGACCTGCTCGATACGGTGAAGCTGGGCATACACAGACAGCTGCACGCGGCGCAGGCGAGCTGCGCGGCCGCGACGCGGCGTGCCGCCGAGCTCGCCACACGCGTGACGGCGCTGTCGCAGGAGCTGAGCGACGTACGCGCGCAGCTGAGCGAGTGTGCCGCTGCCGCGCAGAGCGAGCGCGCCGCACACGCGGCACAGCTGCAGCAGCGCGAGCAAAAGGCAGCGCGCGTGCTCGAGCTGGAGGCGACGGTGCATGACCTGCAGACGCGGCTGCGTGGGGTGTACGTGGAGCAGGAGCAGCTGCTGTCGGCGAAGCTAACCGCGCAGCTGAGGACGGACGAGGTGGCTAAGCTTGGCGTGCGCGTCGAGGAGCTGGAGGTGGACGTGGCGCGGCACAAGACGAGTGCCGAGTGCGCGGAGCAGAAGCTCGACATACTGAAGAGCGAGTTTTACGAGCTCAAGCTGCAGTATGCGCAGCGTGTCACCGCACTCGAGGCGGCGCTGCGGGCGAGCGAAGAGAAGCTGCGCGGCTTCGGCGACCTCGAGCTCGAGTCGGAGCTGTTCATCAGCAACATGGCGCAACAGCAGCACGGCGAGGACGACGTGGCCGATGGCGGGGTGAGTGGCGGCGGTGGCGGCGGTGGTGGTGTGGTGGATGTGGCGTGCTGGCTGGCCATGCCGCGCTCACGCAAGCTCGCACACACGCTGCGTGTGACGAAGCGCTGTCTGCACCTCGAGAACAAGACGGCGGCGCTGACGCACGAGCTTGCCTTCCGCGACAAGCAGCTGGCGCGACTGCAGCTGTCGCTCGAGGCCGCGCGTGATGCGCTGAACAATGTCAACAGCCCCTACGCACTCGTCGAGCGCACCGTGACGACGCTGCAAGACGAGAACACGCAACTGCACGAGCAGGTGCGTGTGCTGAACGAGGACAACCGGCAGCTGCGCGAGGCCCTGCAGCAGCGCACCGCCGACGTGCAAACACTCTGTCGCCACCGCAAAGAGCTGCTGCGCATGCGACGTGTGCTGCAACACCAGCTCGGCCTCACTGACACGAACAACAGCAACAGCAACATGCCCGCAGACGATGGCGGCGTCGAGGCGTCGTCGTCGTCGTTTGCGCCGCGTCGTCTCGTGTCGTCGTCGACACAGCAACAACAGCAACAACAACAGCCGCCGACAGCGACGCTGATGAGCGCTGCCGCCACACACGCAACGACCACGGCAAGCACGCGCTCGACGCCGCAGCAGCTGTCGGGCCCGAATGCAGCAGCAGCAAGCGCGACGACCATGTCGGCCGCCGCTGTCGACGCTGTCGCTGCCACAACACACGCCTCTCTTGGCTCGCCACTGCACACGATACAGATTGTGTCATGACAAGAAAAGAGCAGCAGCAGCACAACAGTGCACGCACATATCACTACACGTCTCTTCGTGTGTGTATGTGTGTGTGTTTCTGTATAGAATAGCGAGAGGGGTGTGTTGTACGTGCACACGCGATGCACAATACATATCTACATACCTTGGCGTGTATGCAGTGCGCATGTATGTGCGCGTGTGTGTCTGCGAATGTGCATGACATGTTGCATGCTCACTTTGTTGTTTGTCTGTATATGTATATATGTGTGTGTGTGCATGTATTGTAGACGACCGTCTTGTCGTGGCCACGACTCCCACCGTTGTCGTCACCAACAACACATCGACGCGCCTTGTACCACTGCTGCTACGTGCACTACACACACACACACACACACACACATACACACACAGAGAGACAGCGCGCCATGTTGTCGACGCATCCGTGGCAGTCGACGTATGTACTGCCCGTGTCGTCGGCACACGGCCGCGCGTTTGCCAGTGCCGCGGCGACGCACGCGTACACGGTGCGTGGGCTGTGGTGGAAGTCGCTGCGTGACAATACGAGTGTGCTCGCACTCAACGCGGCACTGGTGCTGCCAACACTGACGCGCATCGACGAGGGCCTGAAGGCACACTTGAACGATGGCTCAGACATGGACATGCTCGCGGTGGTGAAGCAGAGCAGCGTCACGTCGCTCATCGCGTACGGCGATCGCCTCGCACGCGTGGCGGTGCAGACGGGTGTGGCCTCGGCACTGTTGCAGCTGCACCATCCCTACACGGACAGCATGGTGTACCTGTGGGAAGTGTACCCACGCATGTTTCAGCACTACCTCGGCCAGCTCGCCGGACTGCTGCGCATTCCACGCTTTCTCGTCACGCTCTTTGGTGCGGCGCCGCTGCTGGACGAGGTGGCGTGCATGACGGCCACCACCACGCGACTGTCCGCCCTCGCCGCCTTTGAGGACTGTGTGAAGCGCAGCGTCATTGTGCTCGCCGGCGACGTCGTCGTCGACACGGCGCGCATCGCCATGGACGCGCAGAGCACGCTGCCACAGCGCGGTGTACGTGTGCTGTACACGGCCGTCGCGCGCGTGACGGCGATGCTGAGCAGCGCCAGCGGTGCCGCCGCGGGGCGGGCGGTCGGCGGTGACAAGGGCGAGTTCTGGGGCGAGTACGTTGGCCTGCTGTGTGCCCCCGTGCTGAGTGCGCGTGTGGCGGCAACGGCGGTGCAGCTGCAGCGTCAGGTGCGCCTCGCACGTCAACGCGCGCGCAAGGCGACGACAACGATGATGTCATCGTCGTCGTTGCCTGCACGCAGTGCCTCGAACAGCGCAGCGCCTGCGAGTGCGGCGGCGGCGGCGAAGACGACGGCAACGACGACTGCTGCTGCTGCGGGTGCGACGAGCCACAGCGGCCACTCGGGCACAGCACCGTCGTCACGCGACACACACACGCATCATCGCACCAGGCCGTCGTCGTCGACAACGCCCGCGGCAGCCGCAGTGTTGTCGAGTGAGGGACGCACGCATGGCAGCAGTGGCAACACAAGCCGGCGCACGACGGACGTGACAGCGACACCCTCGTCGTCGTCGGCGGCGACGTCCACGGGGAGCACAATGACCGTACCGACGAGGAGTGCGCGCGTCGGTGACGTGCCTGTCGTCGAGCTGAGTGCCGCGTAATGTGGCTCGTCTGTGCTGCCAACGCACACACACACACGCACACACATGTGTACATGAAGGTGCAGGCACATGCACAGAGAGTGTGTGTGTGACTGGGGTACACACACAAAGAGTGCCAGTTGCTGTGCGTATGCACGCATGTGTGTGTGTGTGTTGCGCGGATGTCGTGTATGTGTGCGTGTGCGCAGCAGTGTTAGAGTAAACGACAGATGAGTGACGGTATGTACGTGTGTGTGTGTCTGTCACTCTTTGGGTCAGTGACAGGTGATGCTAAGTGATGACGTATAGATGCGTGTATGTATGTGTGTGTGTATGTGTGTGTGTCAATGCTTGTATACGTGTACGTGTGCATACAAACAATATAACATGACGCCATATGTGTGTGTGTGTGTGCGTAAGTCGGGCAATGACGCCTGACGCACATTTTATGTATGTGAAGCTGTGTATGTGTTGTGTGCTACTGTAGTTTGTACACGTGCATACACACACACACACACACACACATACACAAACCAACGTATCGCTGACAGCAAAGCATGACCGTGTCGCGTGTTGTGTTGTTGTGTCTTGTGGCGTGCACGCTCGTGTGTGCTGTCGACGTCGTGGCGTCAACGATAGACAACACAACAGCAACAACGACAACAACGACGACGGCACCGTCACCGGCCGACGCAAACGACGGCAACGACGATGCAACAACAACAACAACAACAACAACAGCAGCAGCAGCAGCAGCCGTACGCAAAGACAACAACATGACGACGACGACAGTGATACCTGCGGCGTGCTACGCACACAAGCGGGCGTACATGACGGCGGTCAACGACGACAACAATGGCGACATTACAGCAGACACGGTGTTGCCGTCGTGGCGGCTGCACGGCGATGGCTTCCATATGCAGCTGCACATTGATTTTTCGCCGTATACGGACACTCTGCGCGTCGCCCTCGAGCTGCCACGCGCCTTCTTCCTTGACGTGGCCGAGGTGGAGCAGCGGTACACGTTGCATGAGCGGCCCGTGTCACGCGCACGCGCCGCCGCCGCACCACCACACGCAGCAGCGGCGGCGACGACAAGGGCTGCACATGGTCGCGCAGACGCTGCTGCTGCTGTTGCTGCGGCCGCTGGGCGGTTGTTGGGTGTCAGTGTGAAGGCGGACTATGACGAGCTGAATGTGCACACGACGCACCCGTTCGACATTGAGGCGCCCGCGTTTGTCGTGCCATACGCTGTCAATGACGTCACGCTGACGCTGCGACGTCGTCGTCCGCATGTGCGTGCGTTGCATGTGGCTGGTAAAGCAACGTCTGCTGCGGCTGCGGTTGGCAATGACAATGACGAGGAGGAGAAGAAGGCGGTGGCGGCGCTCGACGAGGCTGACGATGAGACGACTGCGGCGACGTCCTCGTATGTGCGCCTGTCGCTGCCGATACATGTGCGCTACGAGATGGTCGACCGCAACACGTCCTTCTCGCTGACGCGCTTGCTCACGCGCGAGCACGCCTACGTGCGACGCTGCCTCGGCTACGTCGCCGTCCACACGTCGTCGACGACGTGTGGCGACGATGTGCGTGCGGTGAACAGCAGCCGCGTGGACAGCCCTGCGCACTGCGTTGACGTGCCGGTGGGTGTGCTCGCGGATCTGCCGTTTGTATACTTCACCCTCGTCGCGCTCATGCTGATTGCACTTCTTGTCGTGCTCGTTGCCGTGTAACGATGACACGCAAAAAAGAGAGACTGCATGTGTTGTCTCTGTGTCCGTGTCTGTGTGTTTGTTGTGTGTGCGCACAGGTAGATTGCACACACGCGACAAGACAAACACACACACAGAGATACATACACGTCACACACACACATACATGCACACATCGATGTGAACATGCTTGTTGTGTCATCCGCTTGCTACAATTCTTCTTGCCTGCAGACGCACTCACACACACACACACACACACACACACACACATTGGTACGTACATTGTCATGGCCGCCGTCGCGCCGCCGACGGCGAAGCGACTGCGTGACGTGTCGCCGCCCATGCACGACAGCAACAGCCACTACGATGACACGGACGACGATGACGACGAGGTGTTGCTGCTTGGCAGTGACACGACAAGTGACGAGTGTGACGTTGACAGCTGCTCGACGTGGTCATACAGTAGCAGCAGCAGCAGCAGCAGCAGCAGCAGCAGTGACAGGCATGAGAGCAATGACACAACAGGCGCGACAACGATGGCGCATGCGCGACGTCGCCGTCGCTCGCTTGCTGCTGTGTGTCGACGTCATGCAGTGTCACTGCGTCTTGTCGACAATGTTGGCACGACTGCACCACCTGTGTCGTGTTCGACAGCAACGACGACGTCGATAGGACACGAACGACACAAGCAACAACAGCAACAGCCAATGCGCTGTATGTGCGCACAGGAACAGCGGCCATGCCTGGTCGTACGCGTGGCGGCGCAGTGGCGTCTGCGTCTGCGCTGCGGCCGCGATGGCTCACCGACGGTCGTCACAACGGCACCGCTGCAGCTGTCGTGCTGCCTGCGTGAGAGCACGAGCAACAGCAGCGGCAGCAACAGTAGTAATAACAATGTCACGGACAAGCAGCAGCAGCAGTCGCAGCATCATTGTGGTGCGTGTGTGGTGGTGGGCAGAGCATTGCTGCGCGACTGCGTCGATGCGACGCCGCTGACGGCGTGGCCGATGGCGGCGCACACACTGCACAATCGTCTCCTCACGCGCGTGTCGCGCGAGCACGCGTGCGTTGTGTTGTACTATGCAACAGCAGCAGCAACGATGGCGTACACAGTCGACGCACAGAGCAAAGCAACAAGGGCAGCCACGTCGCAGGCACATGATGCAACATTGTCGACGAGCACACGTGCATGTCGCTTGCGCTCGTTTGACGTCGTGACTGGCGCACGTGGCTGCAGCGTTGGCGGTGTCGCGCTGCCGCCACATCAGCGACATCACTACACATACACGCCGCCCTCATCGTCGTCGACCGCCGTGTCGCCGACGTGTGTCATTGGCGTAGACGCCAACGCCGACTGCGAGCTGCTGCTGCTGCACGCAGACGCGACAGGCGACATGGTGCACACAGACACGATAAGCGAGGACAAGGGCAGCAGTCGCCGCAGGTGCAAGACAACGGCGCCGACACCGCACGCGACAACAGCAGCAGCGGCTGTGTGCGTCGCACCGCGCACGACTCGTCACGACAGCCGCCACACGAGCAGCACGATGCGCAGCAATGTCGCTGGCGACGACGACGCGGCAGCGGAGCACGCTGATGACGCGACGACGACGCTTGTCGTGTACACGACGGGCCTTGTCGTCAGCAACGCGACCGCCACCGCGTGTCGACGTGTGGGTGTGTTGCTCAATCCGCCGCTGCGTTGTGCGTTGCGTGCGCGTGTGCTCGTGACGTCGTCGACCGCGCCGCTGCAGCGCAGTGTGAAGTTGCTGACGGTGCTGTGCGCGGTCGAACACGTCGTCGATGAGAGGTGGCTGCGCGAGCTGTTGCGGCGCACTGCGCCACACCGCACCGCGGCGGCGGCAGCACACACGCCAGCCACCCCCGCGAGCATCTGCACAAACACAACGACAGTGACGACGACGACGATGACTGCCGCAACGACGACAGACGATGACAATGTCGCTGTCGCTGCTACACGCGCCGTTGTGTTGCAGCTGCTCAGCGAGTGCGCCGCCTATGCACATCACGAGCGACGCGTTCGTGGCAGTCTCGAGGCTGCGCATCACTTCAGCCTGCGCTCGCTGCTGTGCGTGCCGCCGTCGGCGCGGCAGTCGCTGCTTGCCGATCACGTGGTGTATGTACATCCGCACACGCAGCCGCAGCAGCCACCGCTGAATGACGTGCGTAGTGTGTTGTCCGCCGCCGGCGCGCGACTGTGTACACGCGTGACGCGGCAGACCACCGTCGTTGTCATGCCACGACACGACTGCAGCGCCGTGTGCTGGCGCGCTCTCGCTTTTGGCGCGAGCGACGGCGACTGCGACGCCGCAGACGCACGTGACGCCTATGACGTGGACGACGAGGACGGCGCAGCGGCGGCGGCGGCAACACAGCGGCGTGAGTGTCTGCGCCGTCTGCTCTTTGTCGTCGTCGACGATGTGTTTCGTTGTGTGCTGCAGCAGCGTCCACTGCAGCCTCCGTCGACGGTGCACTTACCGCGTACACTGCGTGTATAGCCATGTCACATACACGCACACACACACACGCAAGCAGTCATGCACGTACGTGTACGTTATTGTTGTTTACATGCTGACGCGGCTGCCGTGTGTGTGTATGTGCGTCGTGTGCACTCTTTTTTTCTCGTGTGTTGCTGCTGTTGCATGTTGTGTTTGTAGCCCATGCATTGGCGTGTGTGTGCGCTGCGATGTGGCGCAGCGTCGGCGACGACGTCGTTGTCCTGCACCTCGCAAGCTGCTCTTGCTGTGGCGTGTGCATGGCGACGATGGCGTCACGCAGCCGTGGCGATGCGAACAGCAGCGACGTGTATGACGTGTCCGCTGCATGCGCATGCCGCGTCACGCCGCGCCGTACACATGGACGCGGCGACAGCAGCAACAGCAGCGACGGCAGCAGCGACAACAACAAGTGCGACGACGACGGTGGCGTTCGACGTCGATGCACTGCCCCCGCTGCTGCGCAGTGAGTTTGACCACGCAGCCAACACGACAGCGCTGCACTACCTCGTTGTACGTCATGCACGCACACGTGATGTAGGCACACCACAGCAAGCCACACAACACGCAGACGCGACGTCGTCGTCGCCGACTGCTGCGGCAGATGCTGTTGTGCAGCTGTGCGTGCTGCCTACCTGGGTGCACGAGGTGTGCTGGCGATGTGCGGTATGTCAATCGCAGTGGTCCGCGCGTCCGCGCGACCGCTGTGATGTGCAGCTCAGCGACGCACACGGCTGTCCACGCTGTCGCGCAGCACGTCGACTGCCATCACAGCCGCACGGACAAGAAGAAGAGCAACAACAGCAGCGTGCAAGCACGCAAGACACCCTACGCGGTGACGGTCGCCGCGGCGGTGGGGCGTCACTCGTGCGTCAGTATCCGGCGCTGGCGGCGCAGTGGGATGCGCAGCGCAACGCTCAGCTGCCGAGCAAGGTGCCGATTGCCCTGACGGACGTCACGACGGCGTCGTCGATGTGTGTGTGGTGGACGTGTGCACTCTGTCACACCCCGTGGCGTGAGGCAGTCAGCAGCTGCGTAGCTCGCTATACGCGACAACAACAACAACGGCGTGACAGCACATTATCTGCCAACACGCACGACGCGCTGCGGCCGCTGCTGTGCGCCGCGTGTGAGGCTCGTGGGGTGGCACACGACGGCGCACCAGACGACACCGCAGCCACCGCCGCCGCCTCGCGTGCGCACAAGCGCGTGCTGCTCGACGATGTCGCGCTCATGGCCGAGGTGCGGCTGCGACCACACGAGGACGCGAGTGCGGTGAGCTTGTACAGTGAGCAGCTGTTGCACTGGCAGTGCTGCCGCTGCGGCTACGACTACACCGCCTCGCCAGCGGAACGTTTTGTGCGTTATGTGCGCTGTCCGCAGTGCAGCGGGGCTGTGTGTACGCCAGCGAACGCGCTCGTGGTGCGGCGGCCGGATGTGGTGCGTGAGGTTGCCAGCGGGGTGGCGTCGTACACGCTGCAGTCGCTCACGGTGCACGCGCACACGCCGCTGCCGTTTGTCTGTCGTACGTGTATGTCACTGTACCGCATGCCTGTCCGATTGCGCTGCTCGTACGACGTTGGCGAGGTTGCCTGCCCGAAGTGCACTCTGACGCTGTCGAATATTGTGCGTGCGCAGAACGTGGCCGACGAGGAGATGGCAGCAACAACGACGACGAGGAGGACGGCAGCTATTGCCGCTGCCGACCGCAAAAAGACACGCACGAGCATCGGCACAAACAGCAGTCGTCGCGGCACATCGACGACAGCAGCAGCAGCAGCAGCCATAGCCGCAACAGATGACGACGCGGAGGCGACGACAGCTACAGCGCGCACACGCCTCGTGACGCCGCAGCTGCAACGCAGTCGACGGCAGTGTCGCATGCTGTGTCGCATGGCACGTCGTGTATCGCGTGCCTCGGCGACACGGCACCGTGTATCGGTTGTAGCGAAGCAGCTGCAACAACACGACACACAACTGTGCAACTGACATGCTCTTGTCACAATATGCACACAATGTGTACCTGTATACACACACGCGCGTATCTTACATATATACGTGAATGTATGTGCGTGTGTGTGCATGTAAGTGTGTGTTTATTGTTGTTGTTTGTCTTGTTGCACAGCTTTACACACACACACACACACACACACACACACACACACACACACACACAGGCGCACCGACAACATGTTAGGCAGTGGTAGTGTACCGTATAGTAACAACATACCGCGACTCGTCGATGTGGCGCTGCTGTTGTGCGAGCGCGCCTTGTGTCGACTGCACTGCAGCAACGTGCTCGACGAGGCACAGAGTGGTGTGTTGTGTGCGTGGTACATGTCACAGATTGCGTTCATACACACCACACAAGCGTCACCCACCACGGCAACGATGACGGCGACGACGACGACGAGGCAGCAGCTGCATGGCGCACAGAGGCGGGCGTGTGCGTGTGTGGACGACGAGGGCGACATGCATAACGACAACAATGACAAGATCGACGGCGATGACGACGACGACGAGGAGCAGCAGCAGCAGCAGCAGCAGCGTCGTTGTGGTGATGATCGACGACGTGCGACGTGTGCGGTGTGGACTGTGCGCTGTAATGCGGCCAACGGCGCCGTCGCGGCTGACGACGTCAACTTCACATTCGCCTTTGCGGCGGTGCAAAGGACAGCGCCGCGGCTGCGCTGCCGCTACAATAATAATGACAATGACAATGACGACAACGAGGACAGCAGCAGCAAGGACAAGTGTAGCAGCCGGCGACGTTGTCATGCGCGCACGCCATCGACGGTGAGCACGACGTGTGTGCCCATTGTCGCCCTCGTGCCGCCTGTACAGCCACACGCGACGAAAGCAGCACACGCAGCACTACGGCCGACGTCGCCACGCAACGAGAGGGACAAGCACAGCGCCGCTGCTGACGACAATGTGCGCCGTGACGCCGATGACGGCACATCGCGCGGCAAACGACCGCGACGGCGGTGCAGTGGCGGCGGCGGTGACAACAACGACGACGACTGCGGTCGCGGCAGCGACGACGAGGGCTACGCGACGTTGTGGCAGTGTGTACAGCTGTGCTCGCGCGTCGGGGGCGGCGCACTCGCAGATGCGTTTGTGCAGCAGCTCACGCAGCCCTTTGCGACGGCGACGCACGCGACGCACGCGACGCACGCGGCGGTGTGTATGCACACACTCATGCAGCTGCTTGACCTGCAACACGTCGCGGCCGAGTCGATGCTCGCGCTGGGCAGTGCAACACGCTGCTTCACCGTGTGGGTGTGCACGGCGTGGTCGTGTGCGTCGTTTGCGCGGCAGAGCAGCATCGCGGCTGCCGTGGCGACGTGGCTGCGTGCACTGCAACGTGGTCGTCAACAACAACAACAACAACAACAACACGAGCAGCAGCGCGTGTTGTCGCCGTCGTGTGACGGTCGCCTGTGCCGTTGCTGTCGCCGCTCGCGCGCTGCCGTGCCGCTCGTCAGCCTACGACAGGTGCACGCCGTCATGCGTGACGTCTTCGAAGGCTGCGTGCGCGGTGATGAGGGACTGCTGTACGCCGTCGCCGCGGGCACCTCTGCGTGGCGTCGTGGTGGCAGCGGCGTCGCGGGCGGCGACGACGACGAGAGGGTCGTTGCCGCGCTGACGCGGCATGTGCTGCTGCCACCCCCACAGCTGCCGGTGGTGGTGCTGACGGCGACGGCAGCAGCAGCAGCAGCAGCGGCCGCTAACGGTCGCCGTCGACGGCGCGGTGGTGCAGAAGACGGCGGTGGTGGCGGTGGTGCGCAGGCGGAGGCGGCGTTGCATCGCGGTACACAGCCCGTGCTGCTCAACATCACCTGCGGACTGCTGTTGTATGTGCAGTACTATGTCGACGTGGGCGCGTGTGCGGCGGCGTGGCGCTGCGCACGTACCGCCGTGCTCATTGCACAACAGTTGCACTGCCCGTCGCTGCTCGCTCTCGCGCATTATTGCCTATTTTGGCTCTCACTCGGCCGCGGCCACACCGCCGCCGCCGCCGATCACCTCGCCGTCGCCATCGGGCTCTGCGCTGCCGTCACCGCCCCGCCGTCCTCACCGCCCGCCGCCACCGCTGCCGCTGCAGCGTCGTCGTTGTTGTTGCGCGACGCACACTCTGCCGTGCTGCAGACGCGCACGTTGTGTTACACGGGCGCTGCACAGCTGCTGCTCTGCTGCCCGGGCGTCGTCGACGCGACGCTGCGCGCGCTGCTGATGTCAGATGTCGTCACCGACACCACCACCGAGCGTGACGGCGACGCCGTGTATGCCACGATGATGACGACGACGACAGCAGCCGGTGTGATGCGCCGTGACCGCGTGGACGACGACGACGATGACGAGGACGGCACGCGCGACGAGGACGATGAGGCGGCGGTGGTGATGCTAGAGCAGAGCGTGGCGCAGACGGTGCTGCAGCTGCTGCGGCGCGCCGAGGCGTGTACGCTGACGCACACGCAGCCAGGCTACGCGTGGGTGCACCTCGTCGCCGCACTCGAGCGTGATGTGGTGCAGCTGATGGCGGGGCTGCTGTACAGGGTGCCGTGTGTACATACTTTTCGCCTTGACGCGGTGCGTGTCGGCGCGCTGCTGCGTACGTTGCACGAGGAGGCCGCCGTGTGCACGCCCCTGCCATGTACACAAGCGACGAGATGCGATGGCGACAGCAGCGACGACGATGTCGCCGAGGCGACGCAGTCGTCGCACAGCAACAACAACAACAAGAGCGACGAGAAGAAGAAGGCGAGGGCGGCGACTGCGGGTGTGCGCATTGTGACACCCGCGTGGCCGCTGCTCCGTGTCATGCTGCGTCACGCCGCACACAAGGCGCTGGCGTGCTACGAAGGTGTGCAGGTGCACGCGCTGCCAGCACCCGCCGCGTCGTCGCCCGTGTCGCCGCTGCCGCGGCACACGCGCAACGGCACAGCCGCCGGTGACCACCGCCACCGCGCCGCGACGACGACGACGATGGCGGCACTGATGGTGCTCCATGACATGGCGCATGCGGTGCAGATACACTATGGTGAGGAGGGCAGCAGCGTCGTCGACGCGGATGTGTTCTTCACCGGTGTGCTGCGATATCTGGTGGCGTGTTGGCTGTGGCAGCACGGCTTCGCGACGGCCGCGTTTGACGCGCTGACGGCACTCGTGCATGAGCTGCAACCCTCGTCGTCGGCGTCGACGATGACGCGCGCACGCGACGCGGCGGCAGACGGCACGGCTGCCGTCGCCGCCGCGGCTGCAGGCACGAGCGCCTACACGCCCGATGTGCTGCTGCTGCTCGCGTGTGTGCACGTGCAGCGTGCCGAGCTGGCGCTGTACCTTGGCTGCCGTGACGCACTGCACATGGCCGCCGCCGCCCTCGAGCGGCTGGCGGTGCGGTGTGCTTTTGCCTATGGTGCCTGTTGTGCACAGTACGTCGCCGCGTTGACGCTGCAGCAGTCGGGCGACGACAGCAGTCTCATCACCGCGCTATGCCGTCTGCAGCGTCGTGCAGCGGCGGTGGGGTTGTGTGGGCTGCAGTCACGCATACGTTTGCGCTGTGCGATGGCGTACGCACGCACACGTCGTGCACACGCGGCACTGCGGACGCTGCCGTCACAGGGCGTGCAGGCGGCGCTGCTGCCGAGTGTGCTGCAACTGCGCCTTGACGCTGCACGCATGCTCTTGTCATCGCAACAACAACAACAACAACAACAACAACAACAACTGCAATCGTCGCCGTTGCAGCCGGCGGCACATGCGAACGACGAGGTCAGCGACGTGCGTGCGCTGACGACGTTAGTGACGACCTGCCTGGCTGCACTGCAACGTCGTCAGTTGCTCATGACGTACACACACGATGATGGCAACAGCAGCAGCAACAGCGACACGGCGAACGATGACATTGCCGACGAGGAGGCAGCCGTCGACGCTCTTGTCGATGAGGCGGGTGTGCCGCTGTCGTGCTTGTTGTCGTTGCACTTGTCTGCTGCACGCGCACATGACGCACTCGCGGCGAGCAGCGTCACCGTGCACACGCCACGGCCACCTACAGCGTCCTTGTTACGGGCCGCTGCCACACTCACGCGCATGCTGCAGCGTCGACAACGTCGCACGCAGTGCCTCGCACGCGTGTACGCGACGTCGGTGCTGCAGACGTGTGCGCTGCTGCATGTGCCACTGTCGACGACACACACAACACAACGGCGACGGCAGCAGAGTGACTGGTGTCAGCAACAACAACAGCAGTGGTGGTGTGCGAGTCGTGCAGTGCTGTTGCGGCGTCTTGACGCGGACACGACGTGACAATGTCGTTGCTGTGCTGCCGTTGTGTGTATCGTCACGTAGACGACGCCATAGACGTGCCTGTGTTTTGTGTACGTATAGTTGTTTGTGTATGTGTGTGTATGTGTATGTGTATATGTGTGCTGCTTGCCATCCGCGCATGTCGTTTGCCTTGTATTGCTGCAGATACGCCACTGCGACACACTGACACACACACACACACACACACACACACACACACACACACACACACACAGACATACGCACACACAGACATACGCACACGTGCAGACGACCATGGAGCAAGGCAACTTCAACGAGGTGGCCAAGAAGGCGCTCGAGTTTCGGCAGCGCTACTACAAGGCCCTCGACGACCCTGCCGAGCGCGCCAACATTGTCAACTACTACGCCCCTGACGTGCCGAACTTGTGCGAGTGGAATGGGCACGCGCTGCCTGACCTCGATGCCATTGGCGTGTACGTCAATAGCCTGCCCAAGACCTCACACCAGGTCGACACGGTCGATGCGCAGCCGCTGCCGGGCAACGAGGGCGGCGACTCGTTCCTGCTGACGGTGCACGGCATTGTGACGTACGATGACGAGCACAAGCGTGAGTTTTATCAGCGCATGGTGGTGCGACGCGTCGGCAACCGACACTACATCCTCAATGACTACTACCGCTGGCTGTCGGAGAAGTAGTCGTTGCACACGCACGCACATACACACACAACATGTGAGTGCTGCAACAACAGCAACAACAACAACAGCAGCAACATAGCCACCTTTGTCACAAACATGCGTGCGCGTACACGTACACTGATATGTGTGTGTGCGTACGTGTGCGTATGTGTGCATACGTGTGCCAGTGTATAAGTAGATGATGCCAGCTAATACGTCGACGTAATGTTGTGTATACATGTATGGTGCTGACGTGTATGTCACATACATTGTTTGCATGTGCCTGTGTTGGTGTAGACATGTACATGAATATGCGCGTATGTGTGTGTGTGTATGCCCATGTGCTTACTCGCTAGAACGAAACACACAGAGCGTGTGTGTGTGTGTTTGTTACATAAACAAGGATGCCGCGTGCGACAAAGGAGAAGCGCGACGCCGACGCTGGCACCGTGGCGCATGCGAACAACACAACGACGATGCCCGCGAGTAGTGCCGCACCAGTACGCAACACTGCTGCTGCTGCGGCGGCGGTGGCTACGGGCGGTGCAACGACGGCGCCTGCCACCACCACCGCACGGCCTGCCGTGGCGGGCGAGAAGGCGACGGTGACGCCGCACACCACCGCGCGTGGGCCCGCGCCGGGCGCCCACGCCCCCCTCGCCGAGTCGGCGACGCTGTCGTACACAACACAGCAGATGGCAGCGGCCAGCCGCGCCTTTCTCGACAACCTCTACGGCCGTCGCTTTCACGAGGCCGCGGCGGGTGTGACGCGTGTGGTCGGCCCGCGCGAGCGCAACCCAACCATTGACGACTTTGACCTGATCAAGTGCATTGGCCGTGGGTCGTTTGGTGAGGTGTTTGTCTGCCAGCGCAAGGGCGACCCCTCTGGCCGCCTGTACGCGCTGAAGAAGCTGCAGAAGGCGGAGATGCTGCGGCGACGGCAGGTGACGAATGTGCGCGCCGAGAAGGCGCTGCTGGCGCAGGCGGCGTCGCACAACCCATGGGTGGTGTACCTGTACAAGAGCTTCCAGGACAAGAACTACCTGTACCTGCTGCTCGAGTACATGCCGGCCGGTGACATGATGACGTGGCTGTGTGACAAGGAGCGCTTCAGCGTCGAGGCGACGCGCTTCTACGTGGCGGAGATGTGCATGGCGGTGGCGAGCGTGCACGCGATGAAGTACGCCCATCGCGACATCAAGCCAGACAACATACTCTTCGGCCTCGACGGTCACATCAAGCTCAGCGACTTTGGTCTGTGCAAGCGCTTCGACGACGACGACGACGACGATGGCGGCGGCGGCGGTGACGGCGGTGACGACGACAAGCGCCGCAGCGCGACAGCAGCAGGCAATGACGAAGATGGCGCCAATGCAGCGAGGCGTGCGACACTGTCGTCACAGCAGCAGCAGTCATCGTCGGCGCCACCGCGTCCGCGTCGTGCGCAGCGCGCGCTCTTCAACACTCTTGTAGGCAGTGTCGGCTACATGGCACCGGAAGTGTTGTTGCGGCAGGGCTACAACATCAGCTGTGACTGGTGGTCCGTGGGTGTCATCATGTACGAGATGCTGTACGGCTACATGCCGTTTTACGCGCCCGACAACAACGCCACCTATCGCATGATCGCGCGCTGGCGCGATTACTTGCGCTACCCGCCCGTGCCCGACGTGCCCGAGGTTGCGATTGACCTGATGCGCGGCCTGCTCTGTGACGCGGCGCATCGCATGACGTTTGACGAGATTCGCACCCACCCCTTCTTTGACGGCCTCGATCTTGACCACATACGCGAATGCAAGGCCGTCTATCAGCCCGTGCTGTCGAACCCGCTCGACACGCGCTACTTTGAGCAGGTCAACGATGCCGCACCAGGCCACCGCGCCCACGAGGAGTGCAACATCTGTGAGATTGACCCGTACGGTGCGCTGTTTGCTGACTTTCAGTCTGCGTAGCGAAGGTGGTGCATGTGGGCCCAGAGCGTGCATGTGTTTGTGTGTGTGTGCGTTTGTGTCGGTGTGCGTTGTATGCACACGTGGTAGCTCAGACAATGAGCGTACGCACGTGAACATGTTGACGTATGTGTGTGTACATGCATATATATATGTGTGTGTGCGCGCGTGCGTAGTGAGCTCATTGTCAACACACCCCCCTTTGTGCCTGTGTACACACACACACACACACACACACACACGCATGCACACACATGCATGCGCGCATCCACACACACCATTACCTGTATTGCTTGTTATCTCTGTTGTCACCTGCGTGTGCCTTCTTTGCGTGTAGACGATCAGCCATGCGTACGTCATGCCGAGGGCAGCGGGGTGTGCAGTTGCCACGCACACGCGTTGCGTCAATGTCACTGCTGTCGCTGCTGCTGCTGCTTGTGTGCGTGCTGCAGCTCCTTGGCGGTGGTGGCGTGGTGCGTGCACACGGCCCGCCAGCGCCCGCCGACACACGCGTCGTGACGCTGACGAGCGAGAACTTTGACGCTTACGTGGGCCAGCCTGACCGCTATGTGTTTGTGTTGTACTGTGCCAAATGGGTGCAGCAATGCAAGCAACTGGAGGCGCTGTGGGCGGACTTGTCGCTGTCGCAGTCGGAGCGGCAGCACAGCGACGTGTTCGTCGCCGCGCGCGTCGACGGCGATGCGTCGCCGGAGCTGATGCGACGCATGAACATTTCCGGTTACCCGACGATGATGTACTACACCCCACTCGAGCCACAAGGCCTCGAGTACAACAGCATGCCTGAACTGGTGCTGCTTGACAGCTTCGTGTTTCAGTTCACGTGAGCCGCCGCCGCCGCCGCCGCGTGCAAGCTTGCATGTACGCGTCGATGATGACGATGGGCGTGGTATGTGTGCCTGTAGTATATGTATATACGTGTAAGCGAGTGCGTGTGCTTGCAAACACGTCTCTCCGTCTGTGTCCGTCTCTCTCTCTCTCTCTCTGTCAGTGTGTGTGTGTGTGTGTGTTTGTATGTGTTTGTATGTATGTGTATGACTATGTGCTTACTTCGCCGTGCCTGCAGGCACACACACGCACACGCACGTACGCATGCGCGTGCGTGTACATATGTGTACATCGTACTATGTTTCGTAATGACGCTACACTCCCACACACACACACATAAAACACGAATGAGCGACAATGAGGCGGTCATGTGTGTGTATGTGTGTGTTGTGTGGCGCTATGCTGTTTGTCGTTGCCGTGGTCGTTATAGTTGTCGTAGTGTAGTGTAGTGTGCGTGTGTGTGTGTGTGTGTGTTTTGTTTTGTACGGGTGCACCTCCGCGATGACGGAGCTGCCACGCGTTCTTGACGTGACGCTGTCGAATGACGGCTCGCTGTCGATGCCGCCGCGCATGTTGCAAGTCGTGCAGGCAGTCAATGCACCGCTGACGAATGGTGCGCACACACCGCAGAGCGACGCCCCGCAGCGATCACCCGTCTCGCCGCTGCTGCGCGGCCATGGCGGCGACAAACGACACATGGCCGGTGGCAGTCCTGACAGCAACAACTACAACAACAACAAGAGCAACAACAACAACAATTACAGTGGCTTTCCTAGCGGCGGCAGCAGCGGCAGTAGTAGTCGTCTGCTCGGCGGCCACGGCGATGCGGCCGCGGCGAGTGCGACGTCGCGCGAGGCCCGCGCGGCAGCACAGAGCTTTCACACTGTGTCACTGCAGCGCGGCCGTCGCAGAGTCCTCTGCAGCGCTGAGGAGGACGCGGACGAGTTTGTCGCCTACCACAGCGATGCCCCACCGACGAGTGCGCGCAGTGTGGTGCGGTCGACTGTGTGCATGGACAGACACATACACGAGCGCATGTACGACGATCTGCGGCGCGCCCACCAGCGCGACAACAACCCCGAGTCGGGCATGCCTGACCGCGGCCCGCTCTTCGCCGAGGTCATCATCAAGCAGCTGCAGGCGCGCGACGCGCAAGCGGGTGCGACGACGTCGCCGGCGTTGTCGTCGTCGTCAATGACGGGTGGCGCAATGACGGCAACGACGGCCGGCGCCGCCTCGTCGGCGTCGCTGTCGTCGTGGCAGGCCCCGCCACCGCCGATGTTGTACTCGTCGTCGCCCACTCGGGTGACGCCGCTGTCGCTGCCGCAGATGCTGCCCGTGTCGGGCACTGCGGTGACCTCGGCGTCGTCATTGTCGTCGCGCGCGCACGCGCATGAGCGACGCAGTCCATCTGGCGTTCGACACATGAACAGCAGCCACAGCAACTACACCAGTCGCAACAACTCGCCTCGCCTGCCTGGCAGTCGGAAGGGCGGTGCCGGCGGTGGTGGTGTGGTGGCGGGCAAGCCCAGTGCGTTGTACGCACAGCCGTCCACGTCAACAATGGCGGCGGCGGCGGCGTCGTCGTCGTCGAGTGCGCGGGCGAGCATGTACAATGACATTGTGCGGCCCGCGGTGCATATGCGACCCTATCATCTCCCGGGCATAGACAACACTGACGCGTTCATCGCACAAGAGAAGGCGCGCAACTTTGCGTAGTGCGTCGCAACAAGGCGTGTGCGCTGATGCAAAGTGGGAAAGGGAGCGTGTGCGTGTGCGTGTACATTTATGTATATGTATATACAGTTGATCATTTGCTCGTCGTCTGCCAGTGTACATGCGCGTGTGTGTGTGTGTGCGAGCGCTTACGCCTTTGCCCATGCTATGTACATATAGATGCATCAATGTGCGTCACACTATATGCATGCATGTGTACATGTAAATATATATATATATATGTTTTGTTTCTATATGTGTGTGTGTATATATATGTGTGTGTGTGTGTCTTGCGCATACGGAAGCGATAAGTTGCAGTGCAGCATGTTTGTGACGATGTGTCACGTTCGCATTCTATGTTGGTCACAGCCATGTATACGTGTCTTTATTTGCGTGTGTATATGTGTATATATATATGTGTATGTGTGTGCGTGCACTTCTCTGTTATGTCATCTTTCATACAAATGGTGGAGTTTCTATACACGCAAATACACGTATACGCACACACACAACACACACACAACACACACACACACACGCACACACACACACACACACATACAAGCGCACTACTCTCCACTGATGCTTCTGCGTCGCCTGTGTACATGTGCGCCTGTGTGTGTGTGTATGTAGTGGCGGTGCTCTCTCTCTCCTCTGCGTCGTTTTGTGTTCGTGCGTGAGTATGTGTGTGCACCTACACATGCATACGTGTATATGCATAAATGTGTCTGTGCATGTGACACGTTATCATTATTTCGCGTGTACAACACAAGGTTGTATATTGGCACACATACGTACAGACACACATACGTACACACGTGCACACGTGCGCAAATCACTCGCACGTCACGTGACTTGGCAACACACATGTGTGGACGACAAGAACATGCACACACGCACCCATGTACGCGCTCGCGCGCTGCAATGACTGTTTGTTTGATTGTCTGCTTACACGTTACACACATACACACGCATGCATACACACGAACATATGTATGTATATATGTACACATATACAGAGAAGGTGTAGCGCGCACTCGTGTCGCTTGCATGCACGCGCACAAGGCGACAATGCTCGTTGCCGACAGCGACGATGACGATGGCAATGACCACGGCAGCGACAAGAGCAAGGACGCGTGCGTGCGTGTGCAGACATGTGCAGCCACAACGTCGCTGTCGCTGCCATTGTCGACGACGACAGCAGCAGCGACAAGAAGGCGTACATCGCCGCACGCGGTCGCGACAGCGCTGCTCGCGTTGTTGCATGAGCGAAGCTGCGATGTGCGCCGTCGCAACGCCGTGCTTACGCAGCTCGCTCGTGTGGGTGGTGCTTATCGTGTGCTGTGCAGCGGTGCCACGGTGCCGCTGTGGATGCGGTACGCGGATGGCAATGTCGCGACGATGGCACGACTCGCTGCACATTGTGCTGCCGCGTACACACACGACACGCTCAACGAGCCTGCGACCACCGCGTACGCACTCTCGCCAGGCGACCGTGCGGCGCTGCTGCTGCTTGACTTGTGCGACGCCGACTATGCGCACGATGAGTGCGGCAGCGAGGACGACAATGATGACAATGATGGCGACGACGCACAACGCGTGCAGCCAACATGTGCACTGCCACACGCCCAGCGGCCGCTGTTCCCGTCACGCGTTGCAGAGTTGTCTGTGCACACGCCAACGTCCACTCGACGCAGCAGCAGTCGCAGCAGCGACAGCAACACCAGCGCTGCATCGACGAGAGCCGCTCGTGTCGAGAAGTACAAATGCGACGCGAATGTGTTTGCCAGTAGCGTCATCTACGCAAGCGACAGCGACAGTGACGGTGAGGACAGCGACAACTCGCCACGACCGCAGCGGTGGCTGCAGCACACGACGCGTGCCACGGTGCAGGCGTGCAAGCGTCGTCGTCTCTGAGTCGAGATGTCAACCGAAGTATCGTGCACATGTCCACACATTCGCATAGAAGAGTGCGCACGCGCGTACGCACGCATAGACGACATGGACGACAGACGTTTGCTCTTTGCATATAAGTATGCGTATGTGCGTGTGTGTGCGTGTTGTTGACGATGCGTGAGCTACCCTTGTGTGCGCACCAAGTCAAAGCATTGTTTAGTGTAGACACCACATATACACACACACACACACACACACACACACACATACGCATACAGTATACAAGCCATGCGATGTGGTGAGGCTGTGCACGGCGGCAGTGGCAGCCGCAGTCGTGGCAGCAGTGTGGCAGCGTCAGCAGCGGCAGCAAACACGACGCCGGCAGTGGAAGCAGTGGATGCGGCTGACGATGGGCGTGTGCGTCTTTTCTTGTGTGTCAATGCGCACGCTGGCTCGTCGTCGCGACGGCACGCATGTCGGCGCGTGGTGCGTGAAGCACAACTTGTCGAGGCGGCTGTCGCCGGCGAGGACGCGTTCGTGTTTGCGTATGGCGCGGCACAGAGTGGTAAGACGTGTTGGCTGCTGGGTAGTCGCTTTGCAGACGCCGTGCAGCGTAAGTGCAGTTCTCACCCCACCTCGACTGCATACGTCACCGATGTGCACGAGCACGACGACGGCAACGACGACGCCACCGCCATCGCCAGCACAGCGACACCGCTGGCGACGCCGACACGAGCGGCTGCAAACGCTGCTGCGACTTGCAATAACGAGGTAGCGCCGCGGCACAGTACGAGCAGCAGCAACGGTGGCGGCAGAGGCTGCGACGTTGACGACAACATTGACGAGGACGTCGCCGCTGTGCAGCGTGCAGCTGTTGCGGCCAAGGCAGCCACCTACGGCAGCGACGTTTGTTGCAGTCAGCCTGCCAGCAAGCTTGTGCATGACAAGGACGACGACGACGACGACGGGTTGCTCTGCCATTTTGTGATGTCACTGCTGCAACGCCGTGCGCGCGAGCACGTCGCCGCGGGCACGACGGGGACAACAACAGCAGCAGCAGCGACGGCGGCGGCTGACATGCACGTGTACGTGTCAGCACTCGAGCACGTCCACGGTGAGTGGTGTGACCTGCTCGGTCGCGAGCTGAATAATGTGCACGACACCACCGACGCCCGCTTCGTGCCCGTCGCCACACGCGAGCAGTTGCAGCGTGTCCTGCGCGTCAGCTGCGGCCGTCGAGTAGAGCGTTTTGTACCGCATCTGACGTCGTCGCTGTCACACGCCATTGTGCAAGTGCGATGTGTGACGGCGACAAGGTGCGCCACCATCACCTTCGCCGACCTTGCCGGCTGCGCCGTTGCCGCCGACGAGGCACGCAGTGATGCCGCGCCCAGCGACGTGGCACGACTGCAGCTGTCACTTGCCCTGCTACGCCAACATGCACTGTATGTTTGCGGGGCGCCACTGCCTCCGCAAGCTGCTGCAGCAACGACGACGGCAGCCGCCGCCACGACAACAACAGCGCAAGCTGTGGATGGGGGTGGTGGTGGTGGCGGCATTGCCGCCACGATGGCCACCGTCGAGCGCGTCGCACAGCGAACGTTTGTCATGTGCTACGACCAAAAACAGCAGCAACAGCAACTGCAACAACAGCCACCCGTGTGGCGTGAGCGTTGGCTGCGGTTCCTCTGTTGCGCCATGGGCAATGACGTGTACACGACAACGTCGCGTCGTCGCCGCCTGGTGGGCTTGTTCATGCTGCCAGCCAACATGCTTGCCGCTGCTGCGCAAGCGGCATGCGCGGCAGCGGCGACGGCCAGCAACGTCACGGCCGAGGGCCGAAGTGCACGTGCGGTGCGGGTGCCGTGTCGTGGCGGCAGCAGCGCTGCCGCCGCTGCCGCTGCCGCTGCCAGCAGAGCACTCGCGCTGCACGGTGACGGCTACGCCAGCGGCACAACGTCGTCGGCACGATGTGGCAGCAACAGCGCCAGCAGCAGTCATGGTAGCAGGTGCGGTGGTGTCAGTGCCGCCTCTGCGCGACCGCAACACACAACACACGGCGTTGTCGTTGCGGCCGCGTCGCTGCACGCACTGCAGCTGGCCTGTCAGATGCGTAATGCGTGCATGGCTGTTGCCGCGGCCGCGCCGCGTATGTGTGCTACCGCGTGCGATGATGTCAACAAGAGCAGCGGCAGCGAGCAGCGTGTGACGTGTGCGGCGACGCCTGTGCCACTTGTGCTGTTGGCGTGTAGCGACGACGGCGATGTGGCGGCGTCGGTGCAACGCTTGCATACGACGTGTGACGAGGCGGACACGACGGCTGTCGTGGCCGGCGCCGTGTGCACCTCGTCGGCAACAGCCGTCACTGCAACGATGCAACAGTGCAGCGGTGACACGGTCAGTCACGCAGGTGACGACGCGAACAGCGACGGCGACCGCAGTCGCCACGCAACGTCGGCAACGGCGCTGACACACATATCACTCCGACAACTCTTGCGTGAGCCAGCGACGACGACGGCAGCGGCCACCGCCACCGACGCCGCTCCACCGCACGCTGTGTTGCGCATACACAAGCCAGCGCCGTATCGTGTGCAGCGTGTCGAGCGGCATGTAGCGGCGGCAGCTACAAGTGCAGCTACTGGCAATGCGGTGGCGCAGGCTGGCGCCTGCGGCACGACGAGCGTACATGCCGGGCGTGCAGCGGGCCATGCACACACGCAGCCCGACACGGACAGTGCTCGCCACGCTGCTGACTGTGCTCGTGACGCCACACAGCAAGCCAGCACACACGCACACCACGCAAGTCTGTGCTCGGTCAGCAGCGAGAGCAGCACAGAGGCCCGTGACAACACGGACAACAGCAGCAGCAACAACAACAACAACAACGATTGTAGCCACAAGATGATGCAGCAGACACGGCATCTGTGCGACGGTTATGGTGGCGGTGGTGGTCGCTGTGGTGGTGACGACGACAGCAGTCACCGCTGCACTACCAACCCACACCACCTGCCAGAGCTTGGCGCCTCGGCACGCTTTGCGGCTGTTAGCTCCTGCTGCACAGCACCCACGCACACGAACATGGCAGCGGCGACGTTGAGCTCCTCGCTTGACACCTACGCAGGCGGTGACAAGCATGGCCACATGAGCCACAACATCCGTGCCGACGGCAGCAGCAGTCGCCGCAAGCGCAGCGGCAAGGACACGCGCACGACGGCGCTCATCGCGTCGGCGCCGACGGAGGTGCTGCGGCCGTCTACGCATACGCTCTCGCTTGTCATGAACGCCGCATCGTCGACGCGTTACGGTGTGGTGCGCCTGTCACGAACGACGGGCGCTACAACGATGACGACGACGCCGGCAGCCACAACAAGGGCAATGACGAAGACAGCGTCGTTTGTGGCGAACGCGGCTGGTGGACGACTGTGTGCACGCAGCGCCAGCGGCGACGCGGTTCGACAGCCTGGCAGTCGACTACCGCCGCGCAAAGCAACAACGCAACAGCAGCAGCAGCAGCAGCAACACTATGTACGTCAAGCACATGACATGCATGACGGGGGTGCGTACAATGTCGGCGAGACAATCGAGGGGCGGCGCAACCGCATACTACATCAGGCACGCCTCGACGCGCTGCAAAAGCACGAGACACGTGCGCGACGTCACCTCGAGGCGGCCGCGTTGCAGCACGCGACGGCACTCGTGCTGCGAGCGACAGCCGCGTCGTGCGCGCTACACGCGTCGCGTAAGACGGCCACGGCACCACACTACACCATCACAATACGCTAACATGTCCTATATCTCTGTGCGTGTGTGCGCGTGTATGCATGTATATATACATATATGTTGCAAAAGTAAGACGGTATACATGAATGACATGCAAGTAAGAGTGACGACGATGTATATGGGCGATGCATGCAGCGATAGCTGCTCTTGCCGCTCGTGCACGCAAGCACACGCTCTCTCTCTCTTTATGCTTATCTGATGTATGGCGCACAGTATGTACATGTATATGCGTTTTGTGCGAGTGCGCGTGTGTCAGCTGTCATGCTTTTCTCCCTTTTGCGTCTACATAAGAATGTGCGCATGTACGCAAGTATGTGTATGTGTATGTGTGTGCAGAGAGAGCGAGCGGGGGGTACGTGTTGCTGCAGGTGCATGAAGTGGCAATGTGCGGCGCATATGCGCATGCAAGTGCAGTCGCGATGTACGCTACGTTGTTGTGCATATGTGAGAAAGTGGGTATGTGTGTGTGTTGTTGTATAGCGCTGGCAGTATATAGTCATGTCTACAGACGTGCGAGAGTATGCATACACACACATGTATGCGTGGCGTATGTGCCTGTAAGTGTACACACACACACGTGTGTGAAAGTGCAGACAGGTACGCGCATATGTAACGGATTGCACACAATTGTTTTGCCAGGGCATAGTTTGTCGTCATTATTGCATGTGTGTATGTGTATGTGTATGTGTGTACTATGCTCAGTATACGCACACAAACACACAAGGGGAAGTATATACACGCGAGCAAAAATATATATATGTATGCTTACGTATATATGTGTGTGCGCGAGTGTATGTTGCTGTTGCAGCAGGCACGCTTACACATGTTGACATGTGTTATTGCTTCGACTCTTTTCCCCTCATGTCTACTATGCGCGACGACTTGCCAATATGTATGCACACACACACACACACACACACACACACACACAAACCCAACTTGCACACAAAATGTTTGTATGCTAAGCGACACTGTCTGTGCACACATGTGTATATGTGTGTATATGTTTGTGTCGGTCGACTTGCGATGTTGTGCTTTGTATACTTGCACTTTGTCAGCCATGCATGCATTGCTGCTGCTTTTGCTTACACATACCTTCTCACACACATGTATATATACACTGTGGCGCAACAACACAGGTGCTCTTGGTGCTTGTGTGGCCAAGGCATACGACTGCGACAAGTAGCGTGTGTGTGTTTGTGTGTGTGTGTGTGTGTGTGTGTACGCGCCTCGGCGGTAGTGTACATGCGGTACACATGGCGATGAAGACGCTGCTGCGCTCGCTGCGTCGTGGCAATCGCGAAGCCGTAGACGTGACGGCGCTGCTTTGTGACGTGACGTTGGCTGACCTGGGCGCCTACGTCAGTGACACACACGCGAGTCAGTACCTGCGCAACCGCGCCTTTCCGCTTGCACAACACACGTTCCGCCTTGACGCAGCGCTGCAGCCGCGGCAAGATGGCAGTGACGGCAGCGGTGTGGCCGCACATGTCGCGGCGACGGCGATGACGCCTATGCTGGTGGCGCACACGCCCGCCACGGCGGCGTGGAAGTGCGCACGTAGCGATGTCATTGGATGCAGCACGCTCTACGAGGACGACGACGTGTGTGTGTGCTGGTTTGTCGTCCCGCCAGGTCGCGTGTTGCCCCTGCATGATCACCCTGGCATGCGTGTGTGGCAGCGCGTGCTCGTCGGCACCTTGCACATTGTTGCCCTTGACTGGGCAGACACGACAACAACAACAACAACAAAAGCTTGCGGCACTGCCGACGAGGCGAACACGGTGGCACGTGCATTGCACAATGACCGCGCGCGTGCGCAGCGTGGCAGTGAGGCGGTGGTGGTATTTGCAGGCGCGGTGCACGGCGTGTCGGCGCGATGCGGCGTTGCTGACGTCACACACTTTGCCGCCTGCAGCGGCGGCGGTACGCTGCATGAGCTGAGCAATTTGCACCCCACGCAGCCAGCCCTCTTCCTCGACGTCATTGCGCCACCCTATCACAGGCCACCACACCACATTGCGTGCACCTACTTTACAGCCAGCCGACATGACGGCACGCCCGTTGCGGGTTTGTTATGCAACGACAGCAACAAGGCGGACGACGAGAGCGGCGGCAGTGACGTGTGTCGCACAGGCGGCCAGTGCGACGAGTGCGTCGTGCACGTCGGTGAGCACGTGCACATGACACCACGTCATGACTATGCTGGCCCACCCATGAACGGCTACGTTCGCGTCACAAGCAGTCGCGACTAGCAGCCGACTTACACACACACACACGCACACACACAGAACGCGCTGGCTTGTGCTATGCTGTTGCTGTGATTGCATGGCGTGTACGCACATTCTCGTGTCGTTGCTTCTGCTGCTGCCCCTGCACCCGCTTGTGTGTGTGTGTGTGTGTGCAATCACATTAGGTTTGTCGTGTCACGTCACCGCATGTTTACGCGGACACGTTTTGCACGCGTTGTGTGTGATGGCAGCAACTGCCATGCCGCAACGGCGCACACGCTCTCAGCTGCGTCGGCGGCGGCGTCAGCAAGCGCGAGCGTCGCTGCGGCAGCCAGGCCTGCTCGCGACACGGCCTGGTATGACGTGGTCGTCTCGGGTGGTGGCATGGTGGGGACGGCGATGATGGCGAGTTTGCAACAGCTGCGCCGTCGCCTACGCACACAGGCGCAGATGCGCGAAACACAGCTGGAGCGCCTGCTGCTCGTTGACAAGGCAGCGACGCGGCCGTGCTACCGCGACACGTGTGCGCACAGTCAGCTGCGCACGGTCAACATCACACCCGTGTCAAGTCGCATTCTCGACACCCTCGGCGCGTGGGGCAAGCTGCGAACCAAGCACCCGTACTATCGCATGTCGATACGACACGAGCATGTCAACAGCCCCGTGTTACCCGACTGCGAGCGCTCCACATCGTTTGTCATGAGCCGCCTGCTGGGCACGCGGCGCACAACACAGCCGCTCATTGACTTTGTCGACTTGCGCACGCCAGTTGGCATCATGTGCTACAATGCCGAGCTCAACGCCGCACTCGTTGACGTTGTCATGGAGCAGGCGGCGTCGCACGACAACGCGTCAGAGGGCCGCGACAGCAACAGCGGCAGTGCTGACGTATGCGGTGACGCCCATGACGTGTACGACGCGGTGCGCTTCGCGTCGACGCTCACTGACATTGTGCTACCGCCGCACGAGGCGGTGGATGGGCCATGTGGCCGCTGCGTTGTGCGCGGCGGCGCAGCGGCAGGGTCAGCGGCGGCGACGCATGTGCGCAATGTCGGCGTCGGTGGCAATGCACGACAGTCGTCTCCGCCGTCGCCACAAGACGCGGAGGTGTTGTTTGCACTGCTGCTCGGGTGTGAGGGGCGCGGCAGTGGTCTGCGTCACACCCTCGCAACACCCGCGCTGCAGCACGACTATGGCCAGACCGCGTACGTGTGCAATGTACGCATCGAACACCTTGACGACGGCAACGTCTGCGCCTTCCAGAACTTTTTTCGCGATGGCAAGGTACTCGGCTACTTGCCCACGTCAGGTGACACGGCAAACATCGTCTTCACGACCACCGCCGCACACGCGCGCACGCTGCTGGCGTGCAGCGACACCGAGCTTGTTGCCGAGCTGAATGCGCGCCTGCACGCGTTCGCGCCCGACGACATTCCGCGCATTGTCGACGTGCAGCACGCACACGCGTCGGAGGCGGTGGGTGCGCCGTCGCCATCGTCGTCGTCGCAGCAGCAACAACAACAGCGCGTGCAAGGCTGCTTTCCGCTGAAGCTGGATGTTGCGGTGCGGCCGTGCTCGGCGCGCGCGGTGTTGCTGGGCGATGCGGCGCACAGCGTGCACCCGTTTGCCGGCCAAGGCCTCAATCTTGGTTTGTACGACGTGTGCGCCCTCACCGACGTGATTGAGCGCGCGGTGCGGGCGGGGCAGGACATTGGCAGCATGGTCGCCGTTGGGCAGGTGTTCACCGGTGAGATGGTCGCGCACACGGCGCCGGTCATCACGGGCATGGAGGTGATCAAGCAGCTCATGTACGCCGTGCCCGGCGTCAGCGCGTGGGGCATGCAGCTGATCAACCAGCTGCCCGTCGTGTCAACGTTTGGCAAGGACGCCATTATGCAGGTTGCCTCGGGTGCCACCTTTGCCGCACGTCACCGTGATTGCTTCCTGCTCAAGTAGGACAAGCTCCGCGTCACCACGCGCATCATGTGCGTACACGTGCATAGCGACTATAGCTTTCACATGCAAACGAACGTGCAGCGAACGTGGTGCAAAACACACACACACACACACACACACACACACACACACACACACGCACACACGCACACACGCTCACAGGCATGCTTGTGTACATGTATGCACATGTGTGTCACTGTTTTTTTTTTGCTTGCTGGCTGGCTGGCAGTCTATAGAGTCCATGTCAGCGGACGACGCGCATGTGCAGGCGGGGCGGCGGCTGTATGAGAATCTGAGCGATGCACAAAAGATGGTCTTATCGCACACGCTACGCGAGTGCCTTGAAATGACCCACGCACGCAATGGCGCAGCTCGCGATGCGTGCGCCGCTGACGTGCATGGCTGCCATGTCAGCGGCCGTGTCACGGCTGCAGCACGAGGCGAGAGTGGCTGGCAGTGTATTGTGGATGATGCAGTGACGCGTGTGCTGGCCCGTCGCGCAGCGAGTGGCGAGTCGCTCGAGCTATGTGACGTGGTCGCGGAGGTGCTACCGATGGTGCGCAGCGGCATACCCGACAGCGCACGCGAGCAGCTCTTTCGCTGCGTCACCGCCACACTCGCCGAGGCAGACTGACACACGCACACACACGTGTGTGTGTGTTGTGTCGGTGACCAATGTATTGCGCAATGATGCTACGCAAGTGTGCGCGCACATGCGTGCATACATACATGCTTGCTTGCTTGTTTGCTTGCTTGCTTGCACACATACTCATACGACATGTATATATGTATGTATGTGTATAGTGAGGCGAGTGTTGGTCGGCATCATGTCCGTGTCGTCACAGGAGATGGCCAAGCGCATCGCGACGGCGACGCAGCGCCGCAACACGGACAAGCGACGTCAGATGGAGCTGTGGCGTGAGCTGCGAGATGAGATGGCACAGCAGCGCGACGCACGACAGCTACGCAGTGCAACACATTACCTGCCAAGCATCCTGCTCTTTTTGCTCTTCCTCAGCTTTCCCTTGTCGGAGCAAACGGTCGACTGGCTCGTGGTCGCGTGCTTTGTTGTACTCAATGCCTGCTGCGCGGCGCTCGCGTCGCAGCCGGCGGCGTGGATGCACTTGGCGGTGGTGACAATGTGCAACGTCGTGCTCGCGTGCTGGTCACACTTGTTGCGCGACGTGCCTCGCTTGCTCGCGACGGTGCCTGCGCCTGTGTACGCGGCCTACACAGTGGGCAATGCATGCCTTGTGCTGCTGCTGTACACCGCCTACGTAGACCGCGGCCTGCAGCGTGGGCGACGTGTGTTGCAGCGGTGGCGCAGCGGCAGTGACCACAACAGCAGTAGTAACAACAACATCGGCGGCGGCGGCGGCAGCGTGGCCGCGACGACACGCATGACGGCTGGCGATGGCAGTCATGCAGTCTGCGCTGCTGGTGAGGACAGAGGCCGTGGCGCGAGTGCTGCGGCTGCCGCTGTTGCCACGGGCACAATGACAAGCACGGGTGCGGGCGGTGGCGCCGTGACGGGCAGCAAGCGCGCGCACAGCGGTAGCAGCGGTGACGACGGCGGCGATGGTGGTGCTCGTGGGATGCCAAGTTTGCAGGTACTCGAGCGCTATGTGGCGGAACGCGCATACGCGGAGCGACTCGACTTGGCGCTCACCATCTGCGTTGTTGTCAATGTCGCCACACTCATCTACCTCGACGTCATACCGTACACTATGCTGCTCCGCGGGGCACGCAACTTGCTCGGCCTCGCTCGCTAGTCGAGCAAGGCTGGCATGGCAGGTTGTCGTGGTGGCGGCTGCTACGGATCGTGCACGTTGTGTATGTGTGTGTGTGCGTGCGTGCGCTACGTGACACGATACATATGGGCTCTTCTCTGTTGTTGTGTGTGTGTGTGTGTGTGTGTGTTAGTGTAAGTACTATATACGTGTGTATGCAAGCATGCGCACCTCTCGCACTCTCTCTCTCTGTGTGTGCATGCACGGCACACCTCGCTGTCGTGCTTGTCATGTTGTGTCTTAGCACCACAAATACATACATACATACATACACACACATACGCATTCGCGCCTTCTCCGTGTAGATACGCACACACACATCATCATCACCGCGATACTTGCACATACACATTGCGAACGTGTGTGTGTGTCTATGTAGCACGACAATGGCACGTCGACGTGAGAAGCAAGAAGCGACGTCGTCATCGTCACCAGCAGCGGCGTCACAACGCCCAGGCCCAGAGGACGCAGCTGCTGGCGACACGACGCCGACAGTGGCCGCGCTGTCAGGCGACGCGAGCGCAAACGGCCATCACACAAACAACGACAGTGGCCGTGACAGCAGCAACGGAGGCGACGGTAACAAGACCGCGATGGTGCCTGCCGCCGTCCTCGAGCGCGTGGGTGGGTCTGCAGACGAGGCGGGCGCTGCAGTAGCTGCGCAAGACGGCAGCATGCATGACGCTGTCGTGCCAAAGAAGACGGCTGTCGCCAATGGCAACGCGGACGCAGTGTCACCACATCGTAGTGGCCCGCCTGTCGGCACGACTGTCGGTAGCAACGAGACGACGACAGTGGCAACGAGCACGCCACCAGCTGCGGCTGTGGAGGCTGCGCGTGTGCCTGGCGTGTCTGCACTGCCGCCGTCGCCACCAGCCATCGCTACTGCGCCGTCGGCGTCGGTTGACGCGGCGGCGACGGCGGCTGCGTCTGCGGCAACGGCGACGCCGACGCTTGCCGCGCGCTCGCGACACGTCTGCACACCGAAGCACGAGGTCGAGGCGATCAACGCGTTTGCGCTGCGCAGTTGGTACATGGCATCGCAGGTGAGCGGTGAGCAGCAGTGTGCGCGGCCGGCTAGCCTGACCGCGCTTGGCAGCGATGTTGAGGCGGCGAGTGCGACGCGGTCGCCGCGCGAGGCGGCGGGTGGTAGTGTGGTGCAAGAGGCACTGCGACAACGCGACGACGATGGCATGGTGCGCATTGGCCCTGACAAGGAGGTACACTACGTCACACAAGCCGCCTCACCACTCGCGGCGTCGCGTGGTGCCGGCGCTCAGGGGCACACGTCACAGGAGACGGGGTGTGTGCAAGCCACGTGCGCGTATTGCAGCGTCATGTAGCAAGCAGCGTGGCAACAAGTGCTGCATAGGTGTGTGTGTGTGTGTGTGTGTGTGTGCCTGTGGACGTGTGAGGGGCGGTCGTGTAGTGATGCGCTACATGTACATGGCGTCTGCTCACTGTGTGCCGCGGTGCATGTGTGTGTGCACATGTGTCTCTGTGTACGTTGGCAAGCATGGCTACATGTGTTGTGCAACATGTACGTGTGTATGTAGAGGACACATCACAAACAACAGTATACAGTCACGTTATGAGAGTATTCGCACTATAAAAACGACAATGCACTCGTTCTACACGGCAAGAAACGCAAACAGACTGAATGTCAGAATGCCACATGCATGTGTGCGTGCGTGTGTGTGTGTGTCTTGTGTATGTGACGGCATCGACAAGGTGGCCGACACGCTTGCGCCGCAGCCATGTGCTACCTGCTTTCATGCATGTGTACATGTATACATATGTATGGGCTCTCATGGTCACGTGCACAGGCCTACGTAGTTGCTACACACACACACACACCTTATTCTTGTGATCAAGCGTATTGTGGTGACGTGCTGTATGGTGCGTGGTGTGCTGTGACGCACAACGGCAGTTTGTGTGGCTTCGTGATGCACAAGAGTGCAATGACAGTGGCAAGTAGACGTCGCGGTGATCGGGCGTCGTCCGCGCTCGACGTCGCCGCCGCCGCCGAGGAGCGCGTAGACGCGGTGACGGTCGAGCCGCTCGTGCCCGATCGACATGTGGAGATTGTGAGCCCCGATGGCACGCTGCGGCTCTTCTACAACACGAGCACGCTCATACGCATCGCACTCGATCATGGGGGCTGGCTGCAGCCACCGCACTTTCGCGAGCCCATGACGGCGTCACTGCAGCGTCGCATTGAACACCTCGAGGGCCGCCGCTTCCGCTTCGAGGCTGTGGACCGTCACGCGCGCACACGCAGCAGCAGCGGCGTCCACGAGGGCGCTGTGGTCATTGTCGATGACGTGGGTCATCGTAGTGACGGCACAAGTGATGGCGACCCTTGGCGAAGTGCGTACGCGCCGCCGACGATGACGCAGCAGCACACCACGGCGGCGGCGGGGGGCGATGCGGGCAGCAGCGGAGGCGTACTACATCGCCACGTATTCTTTGAGCAGATCATCTCACGCTTTTACTTCTTGAACCAGGCAGAGGTGTATGTGTGTCCCGTGTGCTACGCACACTATGTCAGCACGCGCTACGTACCCGCGCTACGTCAGCGCGGCAGACGTGTCGAGTACGTCGACGATGGCCACACCGCCGTCGTTGACCCGCTCGACGTGCTGACACACATGCAACACGTCGAGCTGCGCGACGCACGTGACGGTGTGCCTAGCAACAGCAACAATGACAGCGGCGACAACAACCGTGACAACCGTGATGACGGAAGCAGAGGGCGCAGGAGGCGGAGCAGAAGCATCCGTAGCAGCAGCAGCAGTAGCAGCAGTCACGACGCAGACGGCCGAGGCGACGAGGGCAGCGGGGCCGACGACGACGACGACGACGACGTGGCGCTGGCGTCACGCAGCGCTCTTGTGTGTGTGGTGTTTCGTCGTGCGCAGCAGTGGCGGCGGCACATGCGAGTGCATCACGCCGTGCACGCCGTGTCGTCGAATGACTATCGTCTGCGCGATGTGTTGTGCAGCTACCACAATGCGTATAATCAGCTGCATGAGGAGGCGTTTGTGGCGCGTGTGGCGGCGGTCGGCGAGGCCCAGCCGCGTGCTGCGCTGACGCAGCAGCGCTACTGGCAGCTCAACGCGCGCTACAATGTGCTGCGCTACAACCGCGTCGTCGCCGCAGTCGAGCGGGCAGAGCGGGCGACAACGGCGGCGGCGGCGGCGGCGGCGGGTACGGCGTGCATTGAGCGCTGTGCATTTGACGATGAAGCCATGACGTCGAGCTTTGCCGCCGCGACAGACGAGGGCGACGACGACGATGACGACTTCATTGTCAATGATAGCGACAGTGGCAGTGTCACGTCGTCGTCGTCGTCGTCGTCGTCTGCCGCTTCGCGAGAGGACGGTCACGCGGACGAAGACGACGTACACGGCAGCGACGCAGACACGAGCAGCGCTGCTGCAGCTGCTGCAGATGGCGATGACGACGATGGCAGACGTACGAGTGTCGCTCGTGAGCACAGACGACGTCGTCGACAGCGCGACGACGACAACAGCAGCAGCAGCAGCAGCACCATCACAAGCACAGACAGCGACAGTGACGACAGTGACGGCGGTGTGCGTATGTTGTCTGCGTCGTCGCTGCCCCGTCGCGGTGGGCGGTGCGCCGTGTCGCAGCTGTACAAACAAGGCCTTCTCGCACCCACACCGTCGTACATGCAGCGCATGTCCGCGGAGGACAGGGCGTTTGTCGAGCGTGCGGCACACCGCCGCGTGGCCGCGTCGCAGCTGTACGACCCTGTCATGCATCGCGACAGACGAGAGCGTCGTGGGGGTGGTGGTGGCGCCGTGTCCGCGTTGTTGCAGCGCTCTGCAGAGGATGTTGACGACGACGAGGACGACGACAAAGCACACGAGGACGACGTCGACTGGGACTGCATAGGCGGCACTCTGTCCCTAACACGCGCGCAACGCGTCGCGACGAGGCCGCCGCACGAGCCACGTCGTACATGTGTGCCACGCACGACCGACACGGCGCCGACGGTGACAACAGCGGACACGGACGCTGCTGCTGCTGTGGCTGCCGCGGCGCACACACCACCGCGTTTGCTGTTGCTTGATGACGCGTCGGACATGGACGGCGACGCTAGCGACAAGGTCACGGCAACAACAACAACAACGGCCGCCGCGCCTTCGTCGTCGACAAGGATGACGACGGCGGTGACGACGTACACGACAAGGCTGCTGACGGATGAGGATGACGTGATGTAACACACACACACACGCACACATACACGCACACAGGTGCATGCACTGTTGTCATGCAGTCTCGTCGTCTTTGCCTGCCTGCTCGCACGCACGACACTGCATTGTGCCTTCTTGTGTCATCTTGTCGATTTCTCACTCTCTCTCTCTCTGCGTGTGTGTGCGTGTTTGTGTGTCTGTCTTTGTGTTTTCATGTTTGTGTGTGTGTATAGCATACTGTGCTGGTCTCGTGGTTTGTGTTTTCTCTGCGACACCTGGCATGTGTGTGTATGTGTATGTGTGTTGCGAATGAGTGCGTGACAGCAACGTCGACGACAAGGACTTGTGCGGTGACGTAAACTGGCTGCCAGTGAGCTGCACACGTGTGCTTGCACTGCCTATGCGCACTACAGACAAGGACAACGACGGTGGGTGTGCAACGTCAGCGAGCACAGCGGCGGCGGCGGTGCCGAGCGGCGTCGCTAGCGCGACGCTTGCTGCGGTGGTGCGTCGTTGCCGACAGCTTGAGTTGCTCTGTCAGCAACAGCAGCGTGCGTTGGAGCAGCTACGCACGCAGACGGCGCGGCTAGACGAGCGGCTGACGCGCAGTCAGGGCGAGATGTCGTATGCGCTGCAGCAGCTCGAGTTTGTTGTCGTCGGCCTCGAGCGCGAGCACGGCATCGTCGCCGACCACACGGAGCAGTTACGCTTCTTTGCTCACGAGGCGGCGCGGCGTCGCGGCGCCGGTGCCGGGGACGACGCGAGGCGGTCGCTGCTGCGCCTTGTTGCCAACTGGCTCTACGTGCCAGTGATCAACCTGGTGAAGGGCCTCTACACGTTGCTTTCACCCGCCATACACACGGTGCAATCGTTGTCGCTGTTCAACTCGGATGTGCTGCAGCGTCATACGGAGGAGCACCTGCGAGCACGCTGGGGCGACGCCGCTTGTGGCGACTTGCTCGACATGCTGCAACGCGGCATGCTCGACCCCGCCGCTGCGTCTTTGACGCGCAAGCAAGCGACGTTGACCACACCACACCAGACGTAAACGTCACACACACACACACATACACACATACACAAGAAGAGTGAGAAGTGTGTGTGTGTGTGTGTGAAGTGTGGAAGCATTGTCTGCAATGTATACCTGTGTTCTTTTGTGTATTTGGTGTGTGTTGGTTTGTGTTGGTGTGTGTAGTCATTGTCATCGTATAGGGTGCTCACACGCTTGCGATGCATCGTGGCGTCACCGTTGCTCCCTTGTCACGGGCCGACTATGACTTGTACCCGTGCAATCGCAGCATTGACATCTTCGAGCTCGACCATGGCTGTGCAATGATTGGCCTTTGGTGTAGTGTCAGTTTGTCACTTGTCCTTGTGCTCTATGTCGCCCACATGATGCGCTGCTTTTGCCTTGCACAACTGTGCAGTAGCAACATGTGCTACACAAGCTCTGCTGCTGCAACAACAACGACAGTGGCTGCACCAAACACGCCTCCGCGTGCTGTGCACACCCCCGCACTTGGTGACAACAAGAGCGGCCGCAGTTGTGCTTGCGGCAACAATGGATGCGACGCGGGTGCTGGGCAAGCGACGACGCTGTGTACTGTGAGTACCGCAGCGGGTGCCGATGCGGTGTGCTCGCCGTTGGGTGCAACAACACGATCGCTGCAGGCCTGCCCGCCGTCGCCATCAAGCACGACTGCTGCTGTGGCCTCTACGTCGCACGCAACTGCCAGCAAAGCACGAATGATGTCGGCGCTACCGTGCGGGTGCGCTGATGCCCGTCATGGTGTTACGCATTTGGCTGTCATCATGGATGGCAATCGTCGCTACGGCAAGCGACAGGCTAGCGATGCAGTGCTCACGAGCAGTCACGCGGGCGTGCTGCTGCGTTTGTGCCAAGATATCTGCGAAGGCGAGGCGGCTGGCACGCATGGCACACCCGCGTCGCCGGCGTGCGCGGTGACAGGCGACGCGGCCGCAGGTGCAACGGCGACGAAGGTGCGCTGCGCACCGCAAGGCTGGTTGGCGAGCCGCTACACGCACTTTCTGCATCTTATTGAACGCACCCCGCTCGACGGCCACCGCTGTGGTGCCGAGCAGCTCATGCGCGTCATTACACACTGCATCGCGCTTGACATTCCCATGCTCACCGTGTACGCCTTTTCTACGGACAACTGGCGGCGATCGGCGCTTGAGGTGAATGTGCTCATGACACTGTTCATGTGCTTCTTTGACCGCATTCGACCTGCCATGCACGAGCAAGGCATCTTTATCCGCTTCATCTCCACCGCGCCGCAGCGCCTGCCGCCACGCGTGCTGGCGCTCATGCGCGTCGTCGAGACGGAGTCGCGTGGCATTGTGCCGCGCAAGATTACAGTCAGTGTGTGTGTCAGCTACAGTGGCATGGAGGAGATTGCAAATGCGTGCGACCGCGTCGCGGCGGCGCGTGTGGCAGCAGGCGCTGCTGCTGCTGCGGCGGCGGTGTGCGCCGCCCGCACACCACGCAACGTAAAAGCCTGCTGTGCACAGGAGGGCACGGTGGAGGAGCTGCGGCGTCACATGCTGCGCAGCATTACACAAGACGAACACGAGGCGATGGATGCGAATGTATTCAGCGATTGCGTGCCACGTGAGCCACAGCTGCTCGTCCGCACCAGCGGTGAGCGGCGTATTAGCAACTTTCTCTTGTACGAGAGCGCCTACACGGAGCTGCACTTTACGGCCAAGACGTGGCCTGAGCTAACACGCGATGACCTGCTCGCGGCGCTGCATAACTATGGCCAGCGCGAGCGACGATTCGGTCGCTAGCACGTCTACACAAGATACATACACATACCTACGTGCGTACAAGTCGGCGCACGTCGAATGGCGCGCGGCGTCGTACGGTGATGTACTCGTCAGCAAAGCCGTCTGCACACGCGTGTCACACTTGCGCTTGCTATGTATGTACGCCGTGCATACGGGATGACAGTGCGTGTGTGTACGTGTGTGTGTATGTATGTATACGTGTGTGTATGTATATATGTGTGTGTGTGTGAGTGTGTATGAATGTGTATGTGTGTACTTGATCCTGTCGACACTTTCACGTTGATGCGTCTTGAAGCGTATCTTGTGTCAATGTGTGCTTGTGTGTCCGTGCTTGACAAGGTGACAAACCGCAAACCGACACGTCACGCACACTTACACTCACACTCACGCACATACATACAACGAGGAGGCCGAGCATAGCGCGCGCACACACACACACACTCTGCAGGCGCATGCAGTCGTTGCAGGCAGGTCATCGCTTGTATGATGCCATGCTCGATGGTCATGCCGCGATGCCAGCTGCTCAGCGGCGACAGGCGCACTCTCCGCAGCGACTTGCGCAAGTGCAGTACGATGACGCTACACGCGCTGAACTGCTTAGCCTCATTGTCGAGTGGCTGCTGGCGAACGGCCTCACTGCATCTGCACAGTTACTGCATGAAGAGGCTACGGGGCAGATACGTGAGGCGTACTATCAGCGTAAAGTCATGCGCGGCTTGTGCGGCGCCCTCGAGGATGGCAACTGGGACGCCGCGCAGCGACAGCTGCGTAAGTTGCAACAAGTGAATGTGTCGGCGCAACCAGTGAGGCCACCAACGCTGGCGACGGAAGTGGCTGGCGTGACGAGCAACACACGCGCAAGCACCACGCGCCGTTCGCCGCCGTTTCCTTCGCCAGCGTGCTTGTCATCCTCGTTGCCGCCCTCATTCTCGTGTTGTCAGTCACTGGCTGGTGAAGAGGATACGCATGCCACACGCGCCGCCACCCTTGCTTCTTTGCCTTTCCTCATGTTGGAGCAGCAGATGCTCGAGCTCGTTGGCGAGGACGGCAACCAGCGCGCTTTTGCGTTCTTCATGCGTAACATCAAGCCACTAGAAGGCATCGCTGTCAGTGCTGAGCACGTGAACAAGCTTGCGTACGTCCTTACGTGCTCACGAGTCACTGACGCGGCTGACGTATACGCGGATTACCGCAACTGGACGCCTGAGCTGGGTCGGGCGCGTCTTCTTGGTTTTGTGCGCGATGCGGACGCACATGCGGTGACGACGGCGGTGCTGTTGCCACGCTACTGCTACACGACGCAAGCGTGCGAGACACACGGCGTGGCACAAGTATCGAGTACACGGACACGACCCGGCCTCGAGGCTATGATTGAAGATGCGCTGTCGTATCAGCTGTTGCGTGGCGAGTTCCCCGACGTGGTGCGGCGCGTGACACGTGTTCGCCTTGCATCGCTCTTGAGGCCGATACGCGCGCAGCTCCCTGCACTGCGGGTGGTGCATCGTGTGCACGTCGGCGAATTGCTGCAGCAACTATGCGTGCGACACGCCACTGTCATGCAGCGAGAGTCGGCAGCTGACCGCTGTGGTGCGTCGTCATCGTCCTCGCCGACACCGCCGTTGTGGTCGCCTCACGCGGCGGCGGCGGCGGCACGTCGTGCAGCGGGTGACGAGGATGACGGGGCTGTTGCCGTGCGAGAGCCAGGTGGCAGGCTGCCGAGCTGGATGGTGGGCAACACACAGAGCACGGCTTTTGCTGGCGACGCGAAGGCATCGCGTAGCAGTGTCGCTGGCGACACGCAGTCAGCATGCGTCGCCGCAGACACAGCTCGCGTGCGCCTCGTCGCGTGTGAGCAGCTGCCACCGCCCAAAGCTATGGCGGCCTATGTGCACACCGGCGGCAGCAGCAGTAGGAGACGCCACGGTGTTTGTCAACACGACGACGGCGACGGCGACGATGTGGACATAGGCTGCGGCCGGGGTGCGTGTGGCAATGATGTGGCGATGGTCGTCGCCACATCGAATGGCGACCTGCTGTACGTAACGCTGTGCTGCGCTGAACAAGATGAGACACGCTGCCAGCACCATGACGGCGCGTCGTCACGGTGCGGCACGGCAATGCGTGTGTTTACCCTCTATCAGCACAACCACGCCATACACGGACTGCAGCGGCAGGGCGACCGACTTTTGTGCTACGGTGGCAGACAAGCCGTCATTCTCGATGTGTCGCCAACAAGCCTCGACGACGTTGTTCGTCGCAGCACGTCAGCGCAACGTGACCTTGTAACGTGCACTCTTGAGCATAACGGCGACGTACATGCTGGTGCTGCAAGCGCCTGCGGCACGAGTGTTGTTACTGGTCTTGCACACGGCACAGTCACCGTGTGGGACGCTACGACTACGACGGCGACGAGGTGCAGCGAAGTTGTGTACCGTCGATCGCCCGTGTGTGCACTTGTTGTCAATCACACCGGGACAGTGTGCTACGCGGCTTCACGTGATGGTGTCACGAGCGTCATTGACGTGGCGACGGGCCTGCTCTTGTGCACCATGACCCCACCTGTACCGGTCGAACTGTGCAGCATTGCGCTGAGCCCATCGTCCACGCTCCTGCTTGCTTCCTACCGTGGTATGCCACTACACGTGTGGAATGCAGTAACAGGTACGTTGCTGCCACTACGTCTTGAGCAAATCGATGCGGCAACGCAGCAGTGCAAGCCTGTTGCATTTACGCAAGGAGATGAGTATGTAGTTGCTGGCACAGAGTCAGGCTACGTTGTTTGCTACGATTTACGTGCACATGTACGTGCGCACACACACGAACACTGCGCACGTGACGAAGCAGTGGACGGCGCACACGATCACAAGTATACCGCAGTGCACCGTCGCGTACATCATGAAAACATGTTGCAACAAGGGCAACAGCAACACAATTGCGGTGACGCACACAGGCGGCGAGTGCACACGACAGAACAGGCACAAACAACTGCGACAAGGCCGCAACAGCAGCACAACAGCACAAGCATACATCCATGCAAAGTACAGCAATACTTTGTCGGCGAAGTAGTAGACGTTGCGTCGGGGCAAAGCTGCAACATATGGATAAGCAAAACGGAAGTGGTAACGTGTCAAACATAAGTGACACGAGCACACAAAGACAAGCAAAACAGACACGGTATACACATAAACAATAAGATGAGCGAACATGCTACGCAAAACAACCGTCGTTGTTTTACAAAATGTAAAAGGTGAATATTAGCTGCACTGAGCAACAAATGCAGTAGGCAACACTACAAACACGCACACACACACACACACACACACACACAGTCACAGACACAGACGCACACAGTCACGATGATGCGCCGCCTGTTGTTGCGTGGAGCGCTTGCGGCACGTTGCATGTGTGTTGTGCAGCAGCCGTGCGTGCGTGCGTTGCCGCTGTCTGTGTGGCTGCCATGCTGTCTCAGCTACAGCACAACGCCACTGCTGCTGCAACGCAATGACAAGCACAATGACATGTCGTCGTTCGCGGCGCCGGCGCACAGCACAGTCAGTGACGTGCCTGCAGAGCTCTACACGAAGTCACTGATGTCGTTGCAGCTTGACAAGAGTTGCCCAGCGCTGGATAACAATCTGTACGACTACGTTGCACGCCGTCTTGGCGACGACGTCGCAGCCAAGGTGATGCGAGGCTGCACAGTCGCACAATACATACAACAGCCTGCGATGTGCTGTGCAGATAAGCAGGCACATCAGCGCATCGACGCGCTTGCAGGCATACAGCTCGCGCGCGAGCTGCATTGTCTGCATGATGCAGGCTACGTAACTGTCGGTGCGTGGGCCAAGGCTGGCATGCCGACAAACGTTGCAGGCGTGTCGGCGGTGACGTACAACAACCTCACGGCGATGGTGAAGGCCGCACGCGCGCAGTCGACAGCGACGGCGACGATAGCGCCACAACGACTACCTCCATTGGACTCATACGGGCAGGAATGTCGACAGCTGCTGCCAGCTGCCGTCGGCCGGGCGCTGTACGACAGTGTGTACAACGCGACGTGGGGTGCGCTGCAGTACACAGCGGGCGGCTTTCACGCCAAGACCCCACGGGCGGCAGATGACGTCGTGCTGCCTGTTGTGCCGTGCGGCACGTTGCCGGACACGCTCGTCATGAACGACAGCAGCATGGCAGCGGCGCGGCGTGCGTCGACAGCGCCTGACGTACTGACGCTGTACTCGCCCCTCGGCTGGCCGGCGAAGTGGGAGCTGGCAATGCTGCAAGAGCGTGCACCATTGCCAGACGAGGTTGCGCAGCGTGTGACGGCGGCGAGTGCGGCGCAGCAGCTGGGG
>JAKVQF020000850.1:0-51323 GCA_023091115.2 Trypanosomatidae sp. Fi-14 | reverse complement strand
GGTGCGGGTGCTGCGGCAGGTGCGGAAGCCACAGTTGGTCTCGCAGCTGCGATCGGCACGACGGCAGCTGCTGTCGGTGATGCTGTGGCACATATTGTTGGAGGTATAGAGGGTGGGTTCGTCACCAGCCTCGTCAATGCCAGCAACGTAACTGTTGACAACGCTGCTCCGTATCCACGTTCGCACCACTTCCTTGTTCTTCAGCTGCCGACGTCGGATGAAATTGCTCGCAGTGGCGGCACGGCTGGGCCGCGGGCACTGTTTCGCTTTGTCCTACGTGAAATTACGCCGTTCAGGAGCAACACGGCAATCACTGACGCGTCGCCATTTTCGCGCTTTCGGCTTGCTGGCGTGTACGTGAGGACAGAATTGGTGAACATTTTGCAGGCGTTGCTGCAGGCTGTCGGTGATGTTGTTGGCGTTGTTGCCGGCGCAGTTGGTTCGCTTGTGGGTGGTGCGCAACTGCATCAACTTGAGGTCATTCCTCGCTACGCGGACGCGCTGTTTTTGTGTAACGTGTGGCTGCATGTTCTGAACGGCATCGCGCCGTGGTGGATTCTGGACAAGGGCTTCTGCTCAAACGTTACACGTCTTCTGGTCAGTGGCCTCAATTTCAGAACGCGGGCTGGGCTCGATCTGCTGTTGCCGCCTGCAAACGAAATTGGGTGTCGCATACGCTACAACTACAGCACAGATGCTCGTCGTCTGAGGCAGCGCATTCGTGTACATGCAAGCAGTGAAGCGTTGCTTAATGACTTGATGCAAGGCAGGCTTGATGTTACGTACGGAGGCATCGGCATCGACACAGTACGCTCACCCGTCTACTCTACGCCGTGCGCGCGCATTGTCCTGCAGCCCACTCGTAACGGGCAAGACGCTATAGTTGGTCGTGAAATACGAGCGTTTGTCCCGTACGAGGCCGAGTATCGACAACCACGTGTGTACCGAACACAAGGCGCCGAAGAGCTGCGCTTGTGGATTGCAAAGGCACTTGCATATGCAGAGGCAGGCAACTTCCACGCTGCGTTCATTGAAGTTGATCCCGCTGTCTTGCTCTCATGCTGCCCAGACATTCTTGTCGGCGGTGGTGAGAACAGCACACGCACACATGAGGCGCTGTTTCACGTGTGCAAGGTGGTTGTGGAGACCATCGAAGACTTTGTGCAGCACAGCGGCGTTGTGTGGATTGTGCATCTGGCTCTGAAAGGCAACAATCGCGTACAGTACACACGATGGTGTCGCTTGATGCTCGCAGTGACGCAAGATACAAAGTTAATTACCGAGAACGCGGAGCGCTATGCTGCAGCATACGCTGTCCGCATCGCAACAGACCGTGGTGAACTTTCACGCTTCTTCGACACACACATCACGTCACGCTACCGTAGCATCAGCCAAAGTGACACGTTCTTCTCCACCGCCCTCGCATTTGCCGCCAGGGACGTGGCGGCGTCGCGAGCATCAGGCAACGCCATTGGACCTGTTACGACAGCTGACTCTGCACTGTTGCCCGTACAGCTTGAGGCATTGTACACGGTCTTTTCGTGGCTTTGTGGCGTCAATGAGAATGTCACACCAGTGCTGCGAGTGAGCGAAATACTGTGGAGCAAGTTGTCAGGCACGTTCACAAGCCTTCGTGTCAGCTGGGAGAGTGGGGCATCTGCAACAACGCTCTCGTACGTTGGTCGGCCACACAGTCACACGCCTACGAATGATTTTGTACTCACATTCTCGCGGCTGACGCCTATCCGTGTAATTGGCTCGCAAGCCCACCTTAACGCTCACAACCTACATTCGACGAGGCAAGCGGCAGAGATTGACAACCTGGCCTACCCCACGTTGACATTCAACGAGTTTGCTATGATGGTGTTGTCGCTTGTCGTCTGATGATGTAGCTGTCGTGTGAACACATGCACCCGACACTGTTGTCAAATGGCGTGATGTGCTGTCGCGGCAACAACAGAAATGAATGCTGACTCTGTAATTGTTTTCGTTGTTTCCAAATGCAGTAAGGTGACGTTGTGCTTTTGTTGTTTGATTGAACTCGGTTGATGTACATGGGATGCTATAGTGCGAAGCAGCGGACCGTGACGTGCACATTCGTGTCTGGGAAATGCAAAGTATACTGAGCATAGCTGCTGCGAAGCTATGCGACGCTACTTGTGTCGGGTCAAACATGCGCACAAATTGTCGCATCAGCCATTGAGTGACAGCTCTGCTTAACCGCTAAACACATACGTATGTAAACAAGTTCTTCGTAGCTTTTTGCCCACTCTGTTGGTTCGTGCCTTTTGTCTACTAATTACTTTGGGACATGCATATGTGGTGATGTGAACGTAGCGCAATGGGCAAAGCACGTACAGCATCGCGTTGCTGTAAGCTGGTGTGTCAAGAACGAACCCTGTCAGTGAAATGCACGCACAAAAGTATGGGTGTGAATGCTTACGAGCATGTGCATATGTATGTATGCGCGCGTGCATTTGTGTATGTATTTATGTGTGTGTATGTGTGTGGTGAACAAATACATGAGTAGGGTGGGTTTTTTGTCAAGCGTGTTTGGTTGTCGTTTTTACATGTTGTGAGTATTGTGTTGTCGACGTCTGTGTTGTTTTTTTACAATATGTATGTTTTTGTTTGTTGTTTGTTTTGTTGCTAATGCATATTTACTACATATTGTTTGTCAGTCTTAGCGGTTATTACGTGTACTTGTTTATTGTGTAGTTGTGCAATTGACCTCGGTGTGACGTCGCATCGTTGTTGTTTGCTCTCGATCGACTTGCACGACTCGATGCCTGCTCGTGGCCCTTCAAAGTCGCACATGGCTGGACGCACGGCCCGATGCGTGCCCGTCCCGGATAAGCCACCACGGAAGAATGGCGCCGCACAACGTCAGCTCAGCGGAAATGCTGTTGCTAATTTGATGCATGCGAATGGTAACACTGTTACCGATGCTGCGGCGGCTGAGCAAAATGCGCCACACTCTGTCCGCGTTCGTCCGCAGCGTAGTCATTTCAGCAGTCCTACTGACTTTTATGCTGGTCCGTATAAGCCGGGCGGCGTGACGCGAGGCATACGGCGCTACAATGGTCCAGAGCAAGATATGGTTGGCAAGATGCTCACTGACGATTATCTTATGTCATGTATCGACGTACACAAGCGCACTCACGACCCGCACCCGCAGATTGACAATGCGTGCAACGTCCTTGCTGAAGAGCAGCCCTATCGTCGCGCAACGAAGCAGCTGAACTCTGCGCAGGCGCTTGATGCTCCCTATTTTGAGGACAATGACCCCAAACCTCCTCGTGAGGTGGCCACGCCGTCTGGTCGCAAGCACTTCAAGTCACAGATCAAGCCAACTATACTACCTGGTACTGCCGCACCGACTGCTGACGACACCGCCGCTGCCGTGTCACCGAAGCCGGCGCGTGCGGCCGGCAAGTACAAGTCTAACCGCAGCCACGACATTCTGCATCTTGACCGCTACCAGCCCGAAGAACTGAACGAGGTGCGTGCAACAAACCGACAACATCGTATTTGCAAGGCAAGCGCGCCTGAGATGCCTGCGCCGAAGCGACCCGCGATGCGCCGTGTCGTTGCGCACGCAAAGGAGGAACATGATGTGCTTGGTTCTGGTCGCTTTGGCAAGCCAGAGGCGCCTACTTGCACTGGCGTCGCACATGTCGGTACGCGTGCAAAGAAGGGCACACTGAACTTGTTTGCGCCACCGCCTCCAGCAAAGTCGCCGCAGGCGCAAGAGCAGTCGAGTTTGACAAAGTCGACCAACACCAACTCATTGCTTCGCTACTATGATCCGGCTGTTGACGCACCACAGGCACCGGCAAAGGTGCGCGCGCAGGCATACCGAGCAAACCGCGAGAGCTGCGAAGTTGCGCAGCCGCCACACCGCAAGGCGGCTGGCATGTACAGCGGTAAGAACAGCCAGCGCACGTGCGACTTGCACTGGGATGAGTAGCGTGCCTGCACGCATGCGTTTGCAGTAGAGTGACTTTTCATGTTCACGTGCATGTACCGCAACAAAAAAAAGAGAGATGGAGTTGTGACTAACGTAAATGTGCGCGAAGTCGAGGAAATCAAGATATATATATATATATGTACGTGTATATATGTGTGCAGGGAGGGGCGTGAGTTTCGTACACAACAGAAATGAAACGAGCAGACTTTGTGAGAGTGTGTGTGCGTGTGTGGTCATGTATTACATGCGTGTGTTGTTGTGTACTTGTACACATGTACACACGCACGCCAGTGTGCATCTTGTCGTAGTGCAAGTAACGGTGTCTTGTGGTTAGTTTTACCAATTGTCAGCACAATGTAGTTGTGCTATGGCGTACAATGTGGAGCAGAAGAAGGCATGATTCTAAGCAACGCTGCAGTAGTCAACAAACGCGTGTATGCGTGCGTGTGCGTGTGTGTTTGTGCTTGTGTGTGTTTGCGAATCACATGTGGCTGTGTACATGTGACGTAAAGATGAACGGAGGCAGTGTCTATGACAGGTTACACACACACACACAGAGAGAGACATGTCTGACTACACATGCGCGCACACCAGCATATATATATATATATATATATGCGTGCACACAAGCACACACGCACATGTGACTGTGCCTGTGCAAGAAGTCTAATGCAAGAAAAGCAAGTGCCTAGGGTGAGTGTGTTGTTGTTGTGCATGTGTGAGGTTGACGAAGTAGTCAAGCATACACGTCATTTGACGAGTGTCTAGCATTGTGTCACTTTGTCTTGTTGTATGTTGTTGCTGTTTTGCTATTGCCTGTGTCAACGCTATCACCAGTCACACGCTTGCACACACACACACACGCACACACAAAAAAAAAACCAGAGCCGCACAGACACACATACAACTTTGCTGCAAACATGTTTCGCTTTGTTGCACGACGCCTCGGCATTAGCCCGTACACGTTGTTCATGATGGAGCAAAAGGCAAACAGCAAACTGTCTGGCCTAAAGGTCGCCGAGCGTGGCAAGCTGACGTCGAAGTTGTACAAGGAATTGTCACCGGTGGAGAAGGCTGAGCTGCTGAAGCGTGCCGCAGCGCACCCGTCAGCAAAGCATAAGGCACACAAGGTCAAGGAGCCGAAGCGTACGCGCGAGCCAAGTGCATACGCTCGCTTTGTTAAGGAAAACATACACAAGTTTGACAAGCTGCCGCGTCTTGACCGCATGCGTGCTGTGGCAAAGCTGTGGAAGTCGCAGCACCCTGCGGCCAAGATACAATAGACTGACGATGTTTGTTATGCAGTTACTAACATACACGCGCATACACGCACATACACGCACAAACAAATACATACACACAAACAAAGGCATGTATGTGCACGTACAAGTAGTTTGTAGACGTCGTGTTGTGTATGTATGTATGTATGTGTATTGCGTGCATGTAAGTGTATTGTGTGCGGTGCGGCAATTGTGCAAGCGATGTATGAGCGACACAGTGTGCATGTACTTATGTGTGTTGCATGTGCATGTAGCAATTGTGATGTTGCGTTATAGAAGGACAAAGCGCGTCATTTGACGACATGTTTGCATGTACGTGTGAGTTGGGTTTGTGTGGGTGTCGTGTCTACGTCAGTAAGTGCATGTGTACCCAATGCACATTTTTTATAGATACACACTGGTGTGGTGCCACACGGCACACATACGCGTGCGTGACCATGTGAACAGATGTCACAGAGACCAGTGAGTGAGATGTGTGTGTGTGCTACTACATATACACTCACTCACATGGGAGTGCGCGCGCGCACACACACACACACATTTGTACTGGTTGCGCCTGTTTAGAGTCAGTGGTGTCAATTCCTCTGCGGTGCGGCAGTGGGTGACTAGATGCGGACGTAAATTGTAACAAAAGTGCACTCGTAAAGATGCATGCGTGCAATGTCAAGGCTACGCTATGCACAACATACACGAAGAGGTGCATGTAGGCATTTTCTTCATTATGCGTGTGTGCGAGAGTGTGTGTTTGTGCGTGTGTATGTGTATGTGTGTGCGTGTGTCTGTGTGTGTGTGTGTGTGTGTGTATGCTATGCCATGCTATGCTTACGACACCAAGTCGCACTGTGCGTATTGTGTTACCTTTGTTTTTTGTTCGCTTTGACCATTGCTGTCGTTGCGCACACCACCACCTTTGCGTGCGACGACGCAAAGACATACACTTTCTGTTGTGTTGTACAAGCCTGTGAGTGTGTGTGTATGAGAACGGCGACGTGTATGCGTTTGATTGCGTGCTTGTGCAAACGTTCCTGTCACATGCACGTGCAGACGGTGTGCTCGTAGCTGCTCCCACGTCATCATGCTCACACACAGCAACGCGTGCTACATGCGGAGTGGCGGCGGCGGCGACGGTCGCTGGCTGCTGCGGTTGTTTCGTCTAGAGCAGCTGACAGCAAGCGCAGCGCTGCGTGGCCTGGGTGGTCGTGAGCGGCATCAGGTGATTTTGCAGCTATACCATGCCCTTTCTGCGGAGGCAAAGGAAGCGCTACGTAAGCGTGCGGCGGTGTACAAGCTGCGTGTGCAGCAAGGTGACTACCATCCGCTTGATCGTCAAGCCCAACGCGCCTCTGACACCGCCACTACCGCAGCCACCGCAGCACCAGCAACGTCCACAATGATGGGCCGGCACGACGATGCGACGACGAACAAGAGTGCGCGGACGCCAGGGAAGCGGACCTCTGCGGTGGTACTGCGGGCGCCCGATGTTTTTCAGTACTTTTTGCGAGAACAACGCCAGAACCCGTCCATACTTGCGCTTGCCAGCGCTGACGAGCGCAAGCAAAAGCTGCAGTCGATTTTTGACACACTGCCCGAGAAGGCGCGGCAGGCGCTTGAGCAACGCGCCCAGGAGGCTGCACAGCGCGCAGCCGCTCGACGTGCACAGCACCAGCGTAGCGACGGCACGCGAGTCGCGAGTGCAACCGCACCAGCGGCAGACGCGTCCACGCGCGCGCCACCAGCGGCCACAATACGCAAGCAACACAAAAGGACGAAGAAGAAGGGGAAGAAGGGGGCAAGTCGTCGTTCAGGGCACGCCGACGGGGGCGGCGGGAAGTCAGATGATGTCGGTGGCTGTAGCGCCCGCAAGCGGGGCAAGGGTGCACCTGCGACACACAAACTTGACACGTCACATGCACCACTTCCAGCTACCACACAAGGCGGCAACGACGGTGGCGTCGGCGACGCAGCAAACGCCGACGGCACGTGTGACAGCACCATTACACACACACGCCCGCTTTCCGCGTACGCGCGCTTTGTGCAGGCGCAGATGCCCGTCGTAGCGCACAGGCCACCCGCGGAACGACTGAAGGAGGTGTCGCGGCGGTGGCGAACGCTCGACGAGGGCGAGCGTGCGGCGTGGTCGCAACCGTCGGCCGCCACCGCGTGCGTACACGATGCTCAGCAGCAGGGAGCGTGCGGTCGGGGCGGTGCTGACAGCAGCTCTGCAAGCGACGCGAGTGTCAGTCGCAGCGACGACAGCAATACGTCAGACAATACTGCACCAGTACACGTCACATCGCTCATGACGGCGGCGGCGGCGGCGGCTGTGCACGCTACAGACACCGTCATTGGCAGTAGTGACACGGACAACGCCACCAGCGCCACCCGTGGCGTGTCCTCGACAGGCGCCAGTGCGACGGGTCTTGTCGAGGACACGCAAGCGACTTTGCCACCAGCGACAACGTCGCCAGTACCTTGTCAAGCAACAACGACAAGCGAGTGCGGCGCGGACGACAAGAGCCACGCTAGCAGCGACAACAACACCACTGTAAGCACGCCGGGGGTGGTGTCGTCACCGCTGACGGCGGCACGCTAACACACACAACACACACACACCACGCGGCCACGCTGTAGCTGCGTGGCGTGTGTGTGTGGAGAGGGCGAGGGGGTGTATACATAGAACAAGCAAGATGCCATGCGTATAGACAAAACAGCACCCATGCCGTATATGCACGACGTGACATGCGGCACGGGCAAAGAGGCGTGCGACTTTTTGTGACACAGCGGAGAGAGAGCGAGGTTATTGGACAAGATGGATAGATTGCACATACATATACTGTATACACACGTGTTAGTGAATGCGCGTGCACGTGTATGTGTGTCGATGTGCCTGTGTAGAGTGCTGCTTACTTGTCTACTGCCAAGCTAGTATAACGAATCACACACACACACACACACACACACACACACACACGCAGCAAGAGCGACAAGGAGAAGGACAACGAAGGAAAGAGCGAGAAGCAAACGTATACAAGTGTACACACGGACACGACTGTGTGCGTGACTGCGCGTGAGGGTGTTTGTTGCAACAAGGGCAGTTATGTTTGCACGCACGATGCTCGGTGCCGCCCGGTGGCGCGTACAGCGGCCGCAGTCGTTTACACGCTTCTTTCAGTCGCTCACGCCAGCGCTCGCGACCGTCACACCGCGTCTGCGTGCACAGCACGGCGTCACGAGCATGGCGATTGCCGGTGCACTGTGGCGTGCTACTCGCGCCAAGTATGGCGGGCGTTACAGTGCACAGCGCATACAGGAGGCGTGTCGTTTGTACAAGAAGCACGGCGTGGCCATCGTGCGTGCAGCACGCACGCGGCCACAGCAGCCACCGCGGCGGCAGGGGCGGCGATTGCGCCATCGCGGCCGCAAAGCGGCGGGGCAGAGGAGGGCGGCGACTCGCGTGATGGCCACCACCACCTCGCACAAGCGTAACACGGCGACGGCGATGACAGTGGCGACCCGGCCGGTCACATTCGCCACCTTCGCCGCCGCCGCCGCGCCGCCGTCGGTGACGGCAAAGATTGTCGGGCAGCGTGAGCTGCTGCGCGTGCTCTTCCACGGCACCGCGGCCGAGCCACGCCTGTCGCACCGCGTCGCGACGGCGCGCCGTGTGCTGCGCTGTGTGGCCTTGCAACGAGCACGGACGCAAAGGGCAGCGGCGGCAGCAACAGCAGCAGCAACGGCGCGCGCGCGCGTGACGCCACAGAAGCCACAGAAGCCACAGACACACGCACGTGACTTTAGACTGTTTGCGCGCGCCGTGCGCACACAAGTCGGCGTACGTGACACGACGGCGCGGCAGACGGCGTACTTGCGTCGCATGTGGCACCTGCTGTCGCGCAAGCACGCCATGACGCAAGCAGAGCGCGTGCGCGTGGCGGCGCGACTGCTGTCGCGGCTGCGCGACGCCGACCGCGCGGCTGCGGCGCGGCGTGTGCGTGGCGTGCGTGTAACACGTGCACGCGGCGCGGTGACGCCAGCAGCAGCAGCAGCACACACCACAGCGCCCTCGTCCACACGACGGCGCCCTCTTACGCAGCCCGCACAACGCAAGCGCAGCCTCTTTTTGCGCTTTTACCGCGCCATGGTGCTGACGGGTGACATACCCAACTACCCGCACGGCGCCCGCTCACGCACCATCAAGCTGCTGTGGAAGCGCGTGCACCACCGCAAGTCGCTGCAGAGCCGCATCCGGCTTGCGCGACGACTGCTCGCCAACGCCGCGGCGGCGGCGGCGCGCGCCACGTCGACGGCGACGACTGCGCCTGCTGCTGCAACGGCGGCAGCCAAGCCGAGGAGCGTGGCGCTGACGGCGCGCGCACGCGCGCGGTCGCGTGTCAAGCGTGCGGCGGCGGCGACGACGGTGGCGCGTGCGGTTGCGCGACGGCCACTGGCACCGCGGCGGCAGGGCAAGGCACACACGCCACGGCCGTCAACGCCCGTGGTGCGCTTCACCGTGCCCGCCAACTACCGCGCAAGCCCGTTTGCGGCCACGTACGCCGTACTCAATCGCTACTTGACCAACCAGTCGCCTGACGCACGCATGCGTGCCATTGCACGCGCGTGGTCGCAGACGGAAGCGCACGGCCACGACACGCGTGACCCACACGCGCGCATACAGGCCGTCGTCGATGCGCTGCAGCGTAAGTAGCCTGGGTAGGTGTGTTTGACTGTGTGTGTTTGTGTGTGTATGTGTGTATGTGAGAGAGGAGGAATGACTGTGCGGTGTTGTGTTGTGTTGTGTTGTGTTGTGTAGTGTGTATGTGCGCGCGCGCGAGGAGTGTGCTTGAGCACGCGTAGATTTGTGCACGTGCTCTTGTACCGTGTGCTGCGTGCTACGATGGCATAGATTGGTGGTAGAGACGATGGCACGACGTGAGGGATGAGGGTTGCGTGTGGTGTAAAGAGAGCATGGTGCAACCACGCAAAAGGACGCGCTCGCAGTAACGGAAGCGAGCACACGCGAGCGTCGTGAACGCACACAAGCGCGCAGGGCCGCGCGCGCATGCGTGCGCGTGTGTATGTGTATGTTTATGTATATGTAAGGCAACGTAGAGCAAATGCATATGTGTGTGTGTGTATGTGTGTGCGTGTGCTGGTGCGTAATGTGGACAACAGAAGTCAAGTAGAGTAGGACGTGACGTGCAACCTCGCTGTCATCAGCAAACACGAACACACGCTCACGTGAGGATACGTGTGTGTGTGTGTGTGTGTGCGTGTGCGTGACTGTGAGGGTGAGGGCGCGAAGGTGAGGCGGTTTGTGTGCGTTTACATGACGCACGGCGACGACGTACACCGTGTCGCAAACATAGATGCACGCGTGTGCAGCAGTAGTGACACAGTGGTGGGTGTGGGTGGGTGGGTGTGTGTGTGCATGTAGAGATGTGTATGCATGCGCGCAGTTTGTAGTCAATATAACTGTGCATGACGCACAGAGTGCAGCTACCACGCACGCACACACTTACACGTACGCAGACATGCATACGTGCTGGCGACCTTGGTGTGACAAGGACACGGACGTGCAACACGCATGCACACACACACACACACACACACACAGACACACACACACACACACACACACACATGTCAGCCGTGTGTGTGACTATGCACATAATGATTGTCTTGTTGTCACTATTACCACCACGATGCTTGCACGTACACACATATGCACACATATGTGTACACGTATGCAGAAGGCGTGACGCACAATGCCAGCCTCGCCAGCACGTCAGGTAGCTGGCGCGCGTACACATGCCGTGACACGCTCGGTGCGCACGTCGGCACCGACGCGCAAGGTGATGGCGTCCACAGCGACACAAGCGACAGCCGTGTTGCGCTCACACGACAAGTCGAACAGCGGTAGCAGCGGTCATCGCAAGCACAAGGCGAGTGCCGTGGACGAACTATTGCAGCGTGTGATGCATGCCACTCCGTGCACAGAGGCGGCCCCGCCCGCGAACGCGGCTACAGCAATGCGGACGGCAGCGGCGTGTACGCTGCTTGAGCGACTGTCAATGATGCTGCATGCCATGTGTCTCGTGACGTTTATTGAGCGCGCACAAGGAGGTGCATTGTTTGCCATGATGCACAACAACATCAACAGCAACAGTGGTAGCGCTGGTGCAGTGTCAAGCTTGACGGCGACAGCACACGCAGCTGTGTGTGCATACGCCGATGTACGCTGGCTCGAGGCGGTGACGCGGCAGTGTGGGGTGACGGTGACGCTCGACGACGTCGCCAAGGTGGCGGCTGCGTTCCCGCAGTGGGTCGATGTGCAGTGGTCACTGCGTCGTCCTGTTGCGCTTGTCTGTCCTGCTGTCACCACCACAACCACCACCACAGACACAACAACAACAACAAGCACCGATGTTATCGGCGACACGACATCATGTGCAACCGCAACGACGTCGTTGTCAGTCCCCTCGTCGTTACCCGCGCTGCGCGAGGAGGACGTTGTTGCGCGTGTGCGCGTGCACGGTGTGACGCCTGGTGCCGTGCCGTCCGTGGCGAGCGCCGCAGCCGCACTACACGCACGGCTTGCTGCACTGCCCGACGAGGCTGCTCGTCAGGCGATGCGTCGTACGCTTGCATGCACAACAGCGTATAGTGCACTCGTCGCGCAGGAACAGCAGCAACAGCAGCAGCAACACGATACCGAAGTGGCACGTGTGTCGCAGACGACGAACGCGCAGCGTAGCTGCACAGCGCAAACGACGCACAACAGCACCCACGCCAGGCGTAGCAACGACAATGCATACAAGGAGAACACGGGCACAGAACACGACGACGATGACGAGGAGGCGCGTGCGTTGCTGCAGTTGCAGGACGAGCTATCACCCGAGTTGCGTGCGGCGCTGTCGCGAACGCGGCTGCGCGACGTTGTCGCGTACATGCGACGCTGCCACGCGCGCGACGACGTCGCCGCACACGCGCGCATCGAGCGTGCGCAGGCGCGCGAGCGTGTGTTGGCGACATACGAGCACGTCTGCTCGCTCTACGGGCGCACACGCAGCGAGCTCAACGCGTGGCAGCTGCTGTGCGCACTCGAGCAGCAAACCCGCTTCGACGCCGACGAGCACACGCACCGCAGCGGCAACGCCAGCGATGCGCGTGCGCAGCTCGAGCTGCTGCTCTCGCACCATCGCCACACGGGCCTGTCCGCCGTCGTGCTCGACGCGGACGCGGTGGACGCGAGCACGTCACTGTCGCAGCAGCAGCAGCAGCAGCACAACGACGAGCGCGTCGCGCTGCGTGCCGTGACGAGCCTGCGTGGTCTGAGCGATGTCGCACTGCACAGCATCCTCGTGCGGCTAGATCGCCACAAGGCGTCACTGCGTGGCCTACAAGCTGCACTGCAACACGAGCAACAACGCGATGTGACAACATAGACTTGCTGCACACATACATGCGTGAGGTCATGTGCATACATACTATGCATATATATGCATATGTATGCGCTGTATACTGTGTACTGTGTATGTGTATGTGTGTGTGTGCATGCCTTGTGTGTTTTTGCTCTACTTGCGCACGCGCGTACACTCACACACTCACACGTATGTTGTGCGTAGTGTGTACGTGGACAAGCAGGCCACGCACACGTGCGACCTGTGACCGTGTGTGTGTGCGTGTACGGCGAGTCATGCGTTGTCTGACATTCACACGCACACTGCGTGCGCGCGTTGGCGCCCAGGCTGGCAACGCAAACAGCAAAATGACAAAGGCCACATCATCGTCAACAACAACGACAACGGGTGTCGCACATGCGTCTGTGGCGTTGCCGTATGTGCTGTGCTTCTCGCGACCGATGCGCCACATGTCATCGACACTGTCGTCGCTTGGGCGCAGTGCCTTTGCTCCAGCAGCCATTGCACACGATTTACGACAGTGTGCACAAGTGGACACGACGACGGCGTTGTCGCGCGGTGGCGGCCGTCGCCACGCCGCAGCGCAGTCGCGTGGCGCGGCTCACGAGCAGCAGCAGCAACAGCAGCACGACAGCTGGCAGCGGCGACAGCGTGGTCTGCAGGCGATTGCGCGCTGGTGTGCGCTGCGCGAGTCGTTGGTGAGTAGGCAAACGACGAGCAACACGGCCACACCACCGTCGACCACGACGACGACGGCAGCAACGGCGACGGCCACGGCAACGGATGACAAGCAAGACGGCGTGGCGCGGGCGCGGCGGCGCGCAGAGGCGATCGAGGCACTGGATGTGGCTGCGGTGCAGTGGGTGCACGACGCGGTGCCGACGCTGCCGTGTGCACAGTGCCTGGTACTCGTGAGCTTGCTTGCACACGTGTTGTGCATTGCGCAGCCAAGTGAAGATGAGGCTACGACTGTTGCCACTACTACTGCTGCTGCTGCTGCTGTTGCTGCTGCTCAGCACAACGATCGACTTGTGCAAGAGGACGACACGGCCGTGACAACATCGTCGCCACCATCGCCATCGCCGCCGTCCTCGTCTTCCTTGTCAACGGCGTTGCAGGACAACATCTGCCGCCTTCTCGCGACGCTCACACAGCGCGCCGTGGCGAGTGCGCGACTGGAGGCGCAGCCGCTGACGCTGCTCGTCAGTGCCTTGTATGGCCTGCATCGCGCCGCACAACTGCCACGCGTGGCGGGCGACCGCGTCGCCCTGAGTGCGCTGCAGCTGCCACGTGCGATGTTGTTTGCCGTGCTGCAGCACATGCGTCACACGGACGCGACACTGCGCACACTTGACCGTCACCCACGTCGCGGCATCGAGGTGCTCTTGACGCTTGCGGTGCTGCTCGATCGCGATGTGCGCGCGGCGCTGGTGTCAGCGAACGACCTGATGGCGCTGCGTGATGTGTACATGTCACACTTGCGCAAGCATCTACAGCCGCAACAATTACAAACACAACAAGAAGAGCAGCAGCAGCAGCAGCAGCAACACGAGTCGACGACGCAGTCTGTGTCTGTGATGCGCAGCGGTAGGGTCGCCGCACACACACTGACTGTGATCGAGTGTACCAGGATGCTGATCAACGTAAGCTGCCTCGTCAGCAACATGATCGTTGTCGACGTGTTCGAGTATGTGCTGACGACGCTCAAGCCGCTGTCGACGATGTCGACGCATGAGCTGCGTCGATTGTGCAACATGTGTGCGGTGCTGCCGTCGATGATGATGCCGGTCACGCGCTGCGTCACGCAGCACCTGCTGCAACGTGCCAACATCACCGACACGCTGACGTGGCTGCGCCTGGTGCCGTTTGTCACGAATGCGACGCCGTATGTGCTGCCCTTGTTTGCGCCCGACGCCGACCGCAACACGGCCGAGTGCGGCGACGTCGACACACGCACACGTGACGAGGCCGAGATGGCTGCGATGACGTCGCGGCTTGCGGCGTTGTCGACGCGCGATCTGCTGCTGCTCTTCCGCGACGCGGTGGTGCAACTGCCGTGGCGGCAGCACCTGCTGTTCATACAGTTCTGTCTGCTGCGTCAGTCGAACACGACGGAGGCGGCGCTGCTGCACACGCTGCGAACGGCAGCACGCGTGCCGCTGCGCTGCCGTGACGACGACGAGGCGGCCGCCGCCGACGACGACCACCACGCAGCACAGGCAACAACACCAGCGTCAGCCATGTGCGCAACCACAGCAGACACGATGACGCACACGGTGGCGCTGTCGCTGCTGCTCGACAATGTGTTGCACAGTCTGCTCAAGCGACTGCGCATTGACCTGCCGCCGTCACTTCACTGTCGCCGCCACGGCAGCCACAGCGGTGACGACGATGACAACAACAACAACAACAACAATGTCAGGTGCATGTTCGCGGACGACGGCGTTGGTGAGACGTACCTCGACAGCGAGTGTGACGGCAGCGCAATGACGACAACTGCTGCTGCTGCTACCGCACGCAGCACAGCTGCAGCAGATGTCGTCGTCAACAAGAGCGAAGAGGAGGAGGAGGAGGAGAGTGTGTGGCGTGTCACGGAGCAGCTCGTGCGGTGCATCGATTGGCGCCTCGACAGCGCCGCCACGGACGCGGTCGCTGCCTACGACAGCGATGAGGCTGCCATGATGGACGACATGTTGTACGCAACGAGCAGCAGCAGCAGCAGCAGCACTGCGTCTTATGCGTGTCGTGCGCCCGTGCGATGTGGTGTGGCGCATCGTGTCAGTGTGCAGCAGGTGCTGCCGCTGTACGTCGCGTGCCGCGCCCACGCCCGCCTTGCCGCTGCACTGCCGAACATGAGTGACGAAGAAGTGTACATGACATACATACAACCATACACGTTGCAGCAGCAGCAGCAGCAGCCGTCATCGTCATCGTCGTCGTCGTCGTCGTCATCAATGTGCACGTCACGTGGCCGTTATAGCAGAGGCGACAAGGCAACGGACAAGAAGAGCAACAGCGACGGCAACGACGATCACGAGGACAACAACAACAGCGGCGGCGGCGGCGCTGACGCGTCGTCGAGGTCGTTGACGGTGATGTCGTTGGTGGCGATGCGTACTCTGTTGCCGCTGATGCGTGACACGGCGGTGCAGCGTCGTGTTGTTGCCCACATGGTCGATGGCTGCGCACCATGGAAGCGTGCCCACGTCCTGCGCTTCCTTCTCTTCGTCGCACCGTTGGCGACACGGCTGCGCGTGTACGACGAGGCGGTGGTGGCCCGGCTGCTGCTCGGCGGCAGGCTGCGCATACCCATTACGGCACGTGAGCAGCGTCGCAGCGGCACATCACTGTACCGCTCGCGGCGCAGCATGCAGCAGCTAACCGAGTCTGTGTGCAACATGATTGACTACATCCTTGCCGTCATGACGTCGACAAGCATCAGCAGCAGCAACAGCAGCAGCAGCAGCAACAACAATACGACGGCGGTAGCGCTGTCACAGTTGCAGAGCGCTACACAGGCGCTGCAGACGATGCGCTCGTGGCTCAGTCAATATTTTCGCATGCTGCTCTTGTCGTCCACGTCGTCGTCGGCAACGGCGGCGGGCGACACGAGTGCAACGTCGCCAGGTGCAGCGAGCGATGTCAAGAACAACGTGCGCGACGGCGACGGCGACGAGGACAGCAGCGTTGTCGATGCAAACGACGGTGAGGCCGATGTTGTTGTCCGGAGTGGCAATGACAACAAGGCAACAGCCACAACAACAACAACAACAAGACGGTCGCAAGACGAGTGTGCGTCGTCGTTGTCGTATGCACACGACAGCGACGCGGATGCGCTGCTCATCAGCGAGGCCGAGCTCGAGCGCGTGCTCGAGTGTGTCATGCGCGTCGATGGACGTGTGCCGTACAAGATGCACAGCATCATTGCTCGACGCGTGCACGCAAAGATGGCGGCGCTGGCAACACAAGCAGCACACGACGACGATGACAACAACAGCAGCAGCAGCAGCACGCATCGACCTCGCGAGGACAGAGTAGAGGCCGAGGGCGTCACGGAGGCGACCGACGATGACGCGACACGGTGCCCTGTGCCCGTCGATCAGCTCCCGCTGCCGCTGCACTTTGTACACGCCAGCCGCGCCGACGTGCTGCTGCCGGTGCCGCTGTGTGCCAGCTACCTGCAGCACATGCTGCGCACGTGCTCGTTGCCGTCGTACAACGCCGTTGTGCATTCTTTCCTACACACAAGCAGCGCACGACGCAAGCAACACGCGCACGAGCACGACGCAGCGCACGGGCCAGCGGCGCAGTGGGCGAGTGACACGGCCGTGTTGTGCACCGTTGCACTGCGCACGCTGCTGCACGAGCGGCTTGTGCAGCAGCAACAGCAGCGGCAGGACGAGGCGGCACAGTGCCGCGACAACGACAACGGCAACGCGACGACGACGACGCAGCCGACGTGGCTGACGGCAGCCAGTGAGCTGAGCGATGACGTCGACGGTGTGTTCAGGGCGGCACATCCGGTGGTGGTCATCGCGCGTGTGGTGCGCAGCGTGTTGCTGCACCTCGACGCACCACAATCCGCCAGCAGCGAGAGGGAAGACGAGGGCGACGAGGCGAGTGCGACAACAACAACAACAACAACGACAACAAACGACACGAACAACACAGACAAGGACGAGTTGTCTGCGCTGCTGTGTGAGGCGCTGACGTACATGAGCGATGCCACGGTGCGCATCATCGCCCTCGATCACATGCACCGCCTCGCGCGTGTGTGCCGGCCACTGGCGCGGGCGGTGCTGACGCGTGTGCAGCCGACACTCGCGACGTGGCCGCTGCGCGAGCTGCTGCACCTGTCACGCACCTATGACGAGGCCGCGCCGGTTGTTGTGCGCGAGCTGCGCGCGCGACACGACGTGCGCGGCGGTGTCGAGTTTGTGGTGTTCTTGGCGCTGCTGAAGCATCAGCCGATGGAGGTCAACGCGGTGGTGGTGCGAGCACACCTGCCACACCTGCGCTTCAGCGGCTGCGCACGCCTGCTGGCGAGCCTGCTGCCGCGCTGCGCGGCGGTGCCGCTGACGCTGTTGCGCGACGTCCTCGCGCGTGTCGAGGCGCTCGCGCCGACGGCCACTGAGACGGAGCGCGTGTTGCTGCTTGACATTCTGCGCACCTACTACAACAACAGCAAAGACAGCAGCGGCAGCAACACTACTGGTGACGAGGTGGAGCAGGTGCGACGTGTCGCACAACAGCGCATGCTGCTCGCGTGTTGTGAGCGACTGCTGCTGCTCGACGCGGTGCGTGACGTCGACGCGCTGCAGCGCTTCCTCGCCCTGCACGCGAGTGCGTCGCATCACGAGCACGACGCACCAAACATTGTCATGGCAACAACAACAACAACAGCAGCAATGACGACGTCGACTGCGGACGAGACGTGTGGCAGCCGTGTGCTCATGCTGCCGCCGAGCATGTGTGCACGCATCATCGCACAAGCCGAGCAGCTGCTGCAGCCGATGCTGCACGCGCGTGACGCGGTGGCGACGCGGGCGATGGTGCGGCTGCTGCACTCGTATGACCTCTTGCACGAGAGCACGGCGCAGCTTGTGTTGTCGCAGTTGTTTGCGCCAGTGCAACAAGGCGAGGCGACGGCAAGTGCAACGGACGATGAGAACAACAGCAACAGCAGCAGCAGCAGCAAGAAGACGACGGACGACACGTCGAGTGCGCGTGTAGGCGGCGATGAGCTTGCCGTGTACGTCGAGTTGCTGCTGCTGCTCGTGTCTGAGCAAACGGCGACGAAGGCGAGTGCGCAGCTGCACGCGCGTGCAACAGACGCGCTGCGCGCGCTCGTGCAGCACTGCCGCAGCACCTCGCAGCGTCTTGCACTGCTCGTGCTGCTGACGGACCTGTGCACAAGCAATAGCAGCAGCAACAGCAGCAGCGGCAATGGTCGTGTGCATGCTGCGTGGCTGCATGACGTCGTCGACGAGCTGTGTCGTGAATTGCTGTGCTGCTGTGGTGGTGGTGGTGGCGGTGACCGCGTGTATGATGAGGAGGGCGACGGCGACGCCGTCGACGCACACGCGACGCCGACGCGCACACAGCTGCGCGCCAGCGAGTTTGCGAAGCTAATGCAGTGCATCAGTCGACTGAAGAAGTGGCATCTCGTGCACGACAACGACGATGACAGCAACAAGAGCACAACGAGCAGCAACAGCAACAACAACAACAACAGTAACAGCAGCTTCGACAAGGTGTTTCGTGCCGCGTACGAACGCGCCGATGCACACAGTCGCTGTGTTGTGCTGAAGGCATTGTGCGCCGACGCACACATCTTTGCCCGCTACGGCGACGAGGCGATGGCGTTGCTGCAGGGCGACATTGCCTCACTCTCACCTGACGACATGGAGCTCGTCCTCAGTGCGACGCTGCAGCTGCGACACAACGCGGTGCGTGTCGAGGCGGTGCTCGACGCGGTCGGCACGCGGCTGTTGTTGCACGGCGCCCTGACACAGTGTCGCAGCAGCACACTGGTGCGACTGCTGCAGTGTCACGCGGCGGCTGGCGTGTGCGACGATGTGGCGCTCGTGACGGCGGTGCTGCGCGTGCTCGAGGCGCAGTGTGCGCGTGACGTGAAGCTCGACACGCTGCAGGTGCTGACACTGCTCGAGGCTACGGCCGCACTGCACGCCCGCGTGCCGGCGCGACTGCTGCTGCTGTGCTTTGATCGTCTGGAGCGTGCGCTGCCGACGCTGTCGCTGTCACGGCTCGCGCAGCTCGGCGAGTTGGTGGTGGCACATGAGATGGGCTATGGCGGAGCGGTGCGCAACATTGTGCGCTATGTGCTGCATCATCGCGATGGCGTGCGTAGCGGCAGTGGCAGCAGTCGCTTTCGTGACGTGGTCGAGCTGTTGTGTGATGTGTACGACGTCGATGTGCCGCCGCTGCTGCGCGCGGTGCGACTGCGTCAGCGCCGTCACGACGAGCGCATCGCCGCGTACTGGCAGCAGCAACGCAATGCACAAGCAGCAGCAGCAGCAGCAGCGCAACAAGTGGCGGTGTAACGTTGTCACGTATGTGTCGATGCGTATGTGTGTGTGTGTGTGTGTGTGTGTGTGTGTGTGTGTGTGTGTGTGTGTGTGCTGTACAACAGCAATGCTCTAGTTGTTGCTTGCTGTAGCGACTGTGTGTGCATGTGTGACGCCACATGTACGCACGCAACCGTCGCGACGATGACGCACGACACGAGCTGTGCGAGAGTGATGTGCTGACGGCGTCTGCGCAGTACGACGTGGCGCTCGTCTACAGCGCCGCGTTGCGCTGTCGTGGTGTGGTGCGGCTGGGCAGTGCACTCGTGCGCTGTGCATCCTTGACGGTGCTCGACGTCAGTCGCAACGCGCTGACAACGCTCAGCGGCGTCGACGCGGTGGCGGCGACGCTGCGTGTGTTGTGTGCGGCAGAGAATGCGCTCGTGGACGTGTCGGCGCTGACGCCGTGTCGAGGGCTCGAGCGTGTGTACCTCGAGGGCAACGAGCTCGCTGCCGCTGCTGCTGCAACAACAACAACAACAACAGCAGATGCGCTGTCTGTGCTCGCCTCACTGCCGTGTCTGTACGAGGTGTGGCTGCGGCGAAGTGTGCCGCTGGACGTGGACGACAAGGACGGCGACACACACGTCGCCGTGACATCCGCCGTAGCGGCCAACTGCCTCGTGCTTGACAATCCGTTGTGCAGAGACGAGGCGCTCTACCGTCGTCGCGTGTGCGCACTGCTGTCGCACGTACGCTGGGTCGATGGTGTGTGTATGCGCGACGGCGACGAGGACAAGAGCAGCGACGATGCTGACGCGAAGACGCAGCAGCAGCAGCATCCTGACGATGTGCACGAGTATGAGCGTCAGCTGCGTGAGATGAATGCGCAGGCGCTGCAGTGCTGCGACAGCGACGCGGGTGGCGGCGACGAGGTGTGTCGGCTGCAGCAACTGCTGCAACGCGCACAGACGAAATGTGCCGAACTGCTCGCGACGTAAAGGCAAGCGCGTTGCACACACACACACACACGTGTGTGCGCGCATGTACACTAGCTGTCACGGCCTCGCACTACACAATGCGTGACGTTGCTTGTCTGCATATGCTTACTTGCGTACGTGTCATGCACTCTTGTTGCGCTACGCACAAACATACACACACACACGCACACACACGCACACATATGCGTTTGTCACGACAGACAACAACAACAATGACGTCGTCCTCCTCGTCGTCGTCGTTGTGTATACAAGATGGCGACTATGTGTGCATCAGCGGTGGCGGTGTGCGCCGCATCGTCGAGGTGCGCGCGGGGCTGCGCGTACGTCTCGGTCGCGCGGGCAGTGCACTGACGCACAGCCTCGTCGGCATGCGCTACGGCGCGGTGGTGGAGCTGCAACATCGCAGTAAAACGTTTGTCGCCACCACCGCCTACCCCGACCTCGACCTCGCCGACGCGATTGCCGCCATGACACGCGATGAGGCTGACAACGACAACAACAACAACGATGGCAACAACAACAAGGACAGCAACGACAACGTTGACGACGACGATGATGACGACGGCAACACGACACGCGACAACCGCGCGCTGCACGACGACAACCAGAGCCAGCGGCTGAGCAACGCCGAGGTGGCGGCGATACGTCGTGACGAGGGCCTCGGCACGCTGCTCACTCGCCTGCGCGACAACAGCACCACCTTTGCACAGAAGACGCGCTTTGCACAGGAAAAATATCTGCGCAAGAAGGCACACAAGTACGCCACCCTCTACAAGCTCGAGCGCGTCTACGCGGACAACCTCGCCGAGGTGGCGGTGCCGACGATGACGCCGAGCGAGGCCGCCGAGGAGCCGCGCCACCACACGTGGCTGCGCTTGCGTGCCGACACACTGGCGCTGCTGCTGCACCACGGCAACGTGCACGCGCGCAGTCGTGTGCTGTTGTACGACAAGACGAATGGCGTGCTGCCCGCCTGCCTGCTCGCCCGCCTCGGCGACGACGGGCGGGTGTACCAGGTGCTTGATCAGACGGCGCAGCCGAACACGCACACGGCGGTGCGCGTGATGCGACTGCCGCAGGTGAAGGAGCGCTGGAAGGCGATACCGCGCAACGAGGGCCTGTTGACGGGTGCGACGACAACACAAGCAACAAGGGCACACGACAACGACAAGGACAACAACGACAACGACAAGCATGACGACAACAAGCGAAGCAGCAGCAGCAGCACCGTGTCGCAGTGGTTGCGTGGTTGTGATGCGCGGGCGTTGTTGCTGACGCAGCCCGCCGACACCCTGCTCATCGTCGACGACGACGCGCCGTACGCGGTGTTGCGCGACACGTTTGACCTGCTCGCCCTGTGTGGACACGTTGTGGTGTACAGTCCGTACTTGTCTGACTTGACTGACGCCTTTGCGTGGCTGCGTGAGCGCTGCGTGAATGTGCGGCTGAGTGAGACGTGGTATCGTCACCACCAGGTCATGCCGCGTCGTACACATCCGACGGTGCACATGAGCACCGCGGGTGGCTACCTGCTCACGGCGCTAAAGGTCGAGCAGCTGCCACGCGCAACAGCAACAGCAACTGCAGCAGTGACGACGCATAAACGCATGCGTAGCGGCAGTTGTGACGGCGACGACCACGACGACGCAGACACGGCGACGACACACGCCGTGACGGACGCGTAAGAAAGACAGTAGAGGAGAGTAAGTGCACGTGTGTGCACATAACACCACACATACACATACACACACACACATACATGCATGCGTAGTAGCACACCTGTGCAGTCGTTGTGCGTATGTGTGAATGTATGTATGTGCTGCGTGCTACTTGTCTGCATAGTTGTCGCACGCACACAACAACAACAACAACAACACACTACAACAACACCAAGCAACACACACACACACACACACACACACACACACACAATGATCTACGACACAAACTCGCCGCAGTATCAGCAGTTCCTGCGCTCGAGCGGGCGTCGTCGCGACGACTATGGCAAGGCAAAGGGCGCCATTGTCAACAAGCAAACGTCGAAGCCGGCGGGTGCGGCAAGCACAGGTTTGTAGTTGACAGGCATACATGTGTGTGAGAGAGTCAGGCAACGGTGTAAGCGAGATGTGACGATAACAAGTGCAAGTCATACACGCACATGCAATGTGTGTGTATGTGGCAATAGAGCACGTGCATTGTATGCGAGAGACGAGCACACAAGGCGGCGTGGCATGTAAATGGCACGGCATGTGTCACGTAACAAGGTAAGCACGTCGTGGTGTGCACAGACACGTCATGCGCACATGTGCATACGACACGTGTGTGTGTGTGTGTGTGTGTGTGCGTATGTGTATAACGTAATGACACGGTACGCCTTCTTGCACTGCTTGCTCATACATACATACATACATGTACACCATGACAAACACGCAGGACACCATGAAGCGTGTCTTCGAGAAGATGTACCAGACGACCGGCCTGGTGCGTGACCCTGGTCAGCGCAGTGTGGCCAGTCGCGTGTCGGCGCTCATTGTCGAGGCGACGCTGCTGTTTGTCGTGCTCGGCACGATCGGCGTCGACACGTCACCGCTCATCGCCGCGGCGGGGGTGACGGGGGCGACGATTGGGTTCGCTTGCAAAGATTTTGGTGCAAACTTTGTGGCGAGCATTGCCTTGTCGAGCAACGACGCGATGCGGACGGGCAATCGGGTGACGATTGGCACAGGGCCGAACGCCGTCACCGGCATCATCTACAACTGGGACACCCGCTACCTGTACCTGCGCACGCCGCACAATTACATGATGTGCGTCCCGAATAACCTCATCCTCAACTCGGTGGTGGTGGTCGAGAAGGAGATGGCGACGCGCGTCGCCACACCAGCCGACGCGACAACAACAACGGCAACAACAGCAGCAACAACAACGGCAACAACGGACGTCAACGCCGCAACGGCAGAGGCAACGGAAGCAGACGTGGCAAGCGCCACGGACGCGTCTGATGCCGATGTCGTCGACGACAAGGATGCGGCTGAGCCACGCGCAGACGCGACGGTGCGCACACGACACAAGCGAGGTGTACGCAAGGGCGACAAGGAGTGGCAAGGACTGTGACGTGTATATGTGTGTGTGCATGCTCTTGTGTGTTTGTAGCACCTGCTCTATACACGTGCTGACAACACACACATGATGCACACATGTACACACGAATGCGCTGCTTGTGTGTGTGTGTGTGTGTGTGTGTGTGTGTGTGTGTGTGCGCGTGCTGTCACACCCATTCGTCCTCACTTGCAACAACAGACGCGCACGTCATGTCATCCACGTATGCGCGTGTGTGTGCGTTGTATCTGTGTGTGTGTGTGTTGCTATGTGTGCTTGCGTGTCATATGCTAGACGAAGTACATACCTGTGTGTGTGTGTGTGTGTGTGTGGGTGTGTGTGTATACACGTCGATGACAAGAGCGCGTCATGCCTACGCTCACACTGCAGCGCATCGGCCACGTCGAGCCACTGCCTGCGCATAACAATAGCAACAACACGACGAGACGTAGTGAGCATGATGGCGTCATGGCAGCATCGTCGTCGTCACCTTCGGCACTGCCGTCCTCGCGACTGCACGCGTACGTGCACGTGCTGCCGCGCGTGTTGCTGCTGGCGAGCGCGTGTGTGTCGCGCAATCAGTGTGTGCTGCGTCTGCTCGACACGTCCACACGCAGCGACGCGGCTGCGCAGACGCGGCAGCAGTCGATGCTGACTGAGCTGCGTGCGACATTCCATGCACCACGCACTGTGCAGCTGCATGACAAGGACGAGGGCGTCGTCACGGCGCTCGAGTTTGTTGTCGAGGCGGCGCCGCAGTCGCACAACAACAACAACAGCAGCCGTGCAGAGGACGGCGCAGCGGCGGTGTGTGTGCTGCTGCTCATTGGCACAAGCAACGGCACCGTGCTCGTGTGCAACGCACTGCAGCAGACGATTGTGTTCATGGCACAGTATCAGTATCACACACGCTTCGGCCTCGATGACATGAGTGCTGTTGCCAGCAGCAGCAACAACAACAGCAACAGCAATGGTGCAGATGTGCGTGTGCAACACGACGAAGGCGGTGGCAACAACACCACAGCTGCACTGCTGCAGCAACATGCTGTCAATCAGCGTGTCGCCTGCTTCGCAACAGTGCGACGACACACACCGCCCGCCATGCTGCTCATGTCGTCGTCATCGTCGTCCTGCCGTCGCGCCGCTGACGGCGACGACGGTGGCGGTGGGGGCTACAACAGTAGCAATTGCAAGGCCGACGACGCGGACGAGGACGAGGCGGCGCCGCTGTACAGCGTTGGCCGCGGTGTCGAGGCGGTGTATGTGGTGCATGACAAGGGCAAGGTGGTCGTGCTTGGTCGCGACGTGCTCGACGTGTGCGTCGATGTGGTTGCGCGACACGACGATGCACGATCACGTCGACCGCACTTTGTTCTTGACTGGTCACCAAACAGCAACATCAGCTCCTACCCGCTCGCGGGGCCGGCGGCGGCGCGTGTGGCGTCGCTGGTGACGTCTGTATACACACTACAACAACAACAACAACAACAACAACAGCAACAAACGATGACGATGCTTATGCAACGTCGCGCCACAACGTCGCTGTACACGCACGCAGAGCAGTGCGCAACGACACACAATGCTGCTGCAGCAGCGTCGTCCTCGTCCTCGTCGTCCGCCTTGTTGCCACCGCTAGTGTGCGATGCGGTGGTGCGTACCATGTCACCGCTTGACACACTCGCCGACATTGCGACGGCGGCGGCGGTGGCGTCAACGGCGGACTTGAGTGCGATGCTCATGACGACACATCAGCAACACCAACAACAGCACTATCACAACAGCAGCAGCAGCGGCAGCGGTGGCAGTGGTCCTACAGCGGCAGTCGCGTCGTCCTCGTCAGCAACATTGTCTGCCGACGCCGCCGTGGCGACGACAACGCTGTGTGTGTGTGGTCGTTCACCGGCGGTGGCGTTGTACACGCTGCAGCGCACACACGCCGCCTTCTCACCACGTCGCACAGTCGCGGCGGTGAGCTCACTCGTCGCGGGGGTGGCGCGAACACTGTGGCGCAGTGCGTGGCGCAGCCGCAGCAGCAACAACAATGACAAGGAAGAGGACGATGTTGCTGCTGCGGCGGCGGCGGCTGTTGTGAAGGACGAGGCGAGAGCGCATAGTGACGGCACCAGTGGTGGTGGTGATGGTGACAATAACAGTGCAACACGCAATGCAGAGCGTAGCACAGCGGCAATGCATGCTGCGCCTTTGTCGTCCTTGTCCTCGGTGCTACCGCAGTCACCGCCACGTCGCCTCGACAAGCTGCCGCAGCAGCCGCGTACGTCACAGCTGCTCGCGGACATGACGTTTGCCTCGGTGGCCCTTGACCCGTCACAGCGCTGGCTGGCGTTGTGTACGAGCAGCAGCAACAACAACATGAGCGGCAGCAGCAGCAGTGCGGGCCGTGTCTACGTGTGCGATGCGCAGACGAGTGTGGTGTGCCGCGTGCTGAAGGGCTGTCGGGCGGCGCAGTGCACGTGGTGGTGGTGGCAACAACCACCACAGCCATCGTCATCATCGTCATCGTCGTGCGTGCGGCTGCTGCTTGTGGTGCACTTGCCGTTGCGGCATGCTGTCGAGCTGTATTCGATGCGCACACACGCGCGTGTGGCGGCGTGTGCGGTGCCGCGTGGCAGTGTGCTGCTGCGCAGCAGCTGTACGTGTCGGGTGTGTAGCAGCGGCGGTCGTGGCGGTGGCGCGGGGCAGGTGTTGTGGCTGACACCAGGTGGCGATGTGCTGCGACTGACACTGTGCGGTGATGACAAGGCGCACGACGACAGTCGCGGTGGTGCTGGCGCCCACGCATAGCATGTGTGGACGCGTGTCTGTGTGTATGTGTGTGTGGGTGTGGGTGTACGCTGTCGTGTGTTAACGTCTGTGTATATGTGTTTGTTCTTGCGTAAACTACATGTGCATGTTGTCACATTCGGTGTGTCGTTGCGTGTGTGCGTGTGTTTGTTTACAAGCAGTTAACAAGTGTGTGTCACGGTGGCGTCATGTTGTCGCCGTCGGACATTGCCGCGGCGCGGCAGCGCGTGCGTGCTCGCGAGCGGCGCATTGGCATGGGTGTGACGCTGTACGAGCTGACGACATGCCATGCGTGCGAGGACGACGGTGTGAGCGCCACCGCCGTGCACGACGAGCGCCCACTCGCGTCACTGAAGACGCTGTACTCTGACTTTGCTGTACGCGAGCTGAGCAGACATTACAACAACGCACAGCCTCTGCACCTCGAGGACGTCGCCACCACCACCGCGGCGGCGGTGGCGCTCACGACCTCGACGACAGCAGCAACAGCTGCGCCAACGACGACAGCGCATAAGCGTGCACGCGCAGACGACGACGACGCCGATGGCAGTGCCGCCGCCGCCGCTGTAGCAGCAGCGACGACCATGGCACCGCAGTGGCTGAACGAGGTGCGTGAGCGCATGTCTGCTGTGCTGTCTGCAGACGATGTGACGACGTTGCTAACGGCGCTTGCGACAACAACGCGTGACAAGAGTACAGATGACGCGGCGTGTGCGATTGTGCTGCGCGGGGTGTATGACAAGGCACAACGCACAGCCATACACGCTGCCGTGCGCACCGCACTGGGCGGTCGCTACGTCAGCAGCACGCGCGGCGAGGATGGTGCGGTGTGTTTGCAGCGCGCGAATGCGGCAGCACGGCGCAATGATGCACGTCGACTGCGCAACAGCAACAACCGTCGTGCGCCACAACACACGGTAGACGACCACAGCAGCGCAAACGATGACACGACAACGGCAGCCGCTGCTGTCGATGCGTCATCACCGTCGTCGACCTTGGCATCGTATGTGCACTTTACCTTGTATAAGGAGAATGTCGATGGCGTGTACGCGCTGCGGCAGCTCGCGCGTCGTGCGGGCATGTCCGTGCGACAGTTTACCTATAGCGGCACAAAGGACAAGCGCGCCGTGACGCTGCAGCGTGTGTCCGTGTCGTGCAGCAGCAGCAGCAGCAGTGGTAATGGTGGGCACGAGGCACTGCTGCGTCGTGTCAATGATGCAAGGGCCGTCGCGCGTGGCGGTCGCGTGCGCGTGTGCGGCTTCACATGCGCCACACACCCGCTACGCCTCGGCGATGCGATGGGCAATCGCTTTAGTATTGTGTTGCGTCTGTACAATGTCACCAATGACAACAGCAGCAGCAGCAGCAACAGCAACAACAACAACAATGACAACAACGCTGTCGCTGCGTGCGTGACGGCGCCGTCGCCTGCCTTTGTGTCGCGTGTGCAGCACACGCTGTCGACGTTGGGGGCGATAAACTACTATGGACCACAGCGTTTTGGCACGACGGCGATACTCACGAGCGATGTGGGCGTGCAGCTGTTGTGCGGCCGTTACGCGGCGGCGCTGTCGCTCGTGTTTGCGTCCAAGGCGCAGGTCGCGCCGCCGATGCGTGACGCGGCGGCGTGTGTGGCGCGTGGGGACTACCGCGCCGCCCTCGCCTGCACACCACACTACTGTGTGCACGAGCGCGACATGCTGCAGCATCTGTTGCGCACCGCCAATGGCAGTAACAACAACAACAGCAACAAGGACGACGTGAGTACTGCTGCTGCTGGTGTAGGCTATGACGTGTATGGCGCCTTTGCTGTACTGCCGCGTACGCAGGCCATGTTGTACTTCCATGCGGTGCAGAGTCTGCTCTGGAACAGCATTGCGCAGCGGCGGCTAGCGAGTGCGGCGCGGCTGTGCGTCGAGGTCGGTGACGTGGTGCTCGCGCGCGTGTACGCACAACGCACACGACAAGGCAGCGTCAACGACGACGACGACGACAACAACAACGCTGTTGCCTTTGTTGCCGTCGACACGGATGACGCAGACGATGACGTTGCAAGTGCGGTCACGACGACAACAACAACGACAGCAGACGCCGCTGTCGTGGGTGCGGCAGAGTCGTGCGTGCTGCCTGACGTGCACGTGCTCACCGCCGACGACGACCTCACACGCTTCGCGCTCACAGACGTGCTGCTGCCTGTGCCTGGGCCCGATCCGCAGCTGCAGTACCCGCGCAGTGCTGGCTGCACCCGTGACGACTATGTGCGCGCGATGCACGCCCTCGGCGTCGGCGATGCCTTGCTGGACGCCCGTCACGAGCTTGTACGTCGCTATCACTTTCATGGCACCTATCGCGCCCTGCTCGTGCAGCCGCGTGAGGTGGTTGTGCGTGCGACGCGGGTGGCGACGTGGCGCACACCCGTCGTGCGCACCGACCTCGAGCGCTTGCAGCAACAGCAACAACAACAGCAAGAAGAACACGGCGAGCAACAACAACAACAGCAGCAGCAACAAGACGACAACAACGATAGCGACACTGCTGCACCTGTGCATGCTCTTGTCGTCGAGTTTACGCTGCCGACGGGCTGCTACGCGACGAGTGTGGTGCGTGAGGTGGCGCTCGTGTGTAGCGATGATGTGCACACGGGCAGTGACGCGACAGGCAACACGACGTGTGACGCCGACAAGGACGACGACGGCAGTGTTCGGGCGTAATGCGTAGGAGGGCGCTAACTACACGTGTAAGTCACGCGCGCGCACACAACGAGTGTCTGACTGTGTTTGTGTGTGTGTGTGTGTGACTGTGTGTGTGTGTGTGTGTGTGTGTGTTTAGTACAAGAGCGTATGCACAACATCTTGTCCACATTGTCTATCTGTGTCTCTCTCATGCTGTGTGTGTGTATGTGTAGTCTATTGTGATGCTTACACAAGTGCTCGAGGAAGAGGTGCAGGCGCTGACGGCGGAGGTGATGCGTCTGCGCATCATGGTGCAGCGCATTACACAAGTCATGGAACCACCACATGTGCTCATGCAACGACAACAACGCTACGGTGCTGCTGCGGCTGCAGTTGCCGCGCCACTGCCGCTCGTCCACAAGCCACGCTCGTCACGGCGCAAGACGAGCAGCATCAGCAGCAGCAGCAGTCGCACCGCGAGTCGACGTCACAGTCATGTCAGACAAGACGCAGACGCAGCGCGTGCAGCAGTGGTAGCACCGATGCCACAACCACACGACGAGGACGCTGTCGTGACAGCACAGGCAGCAACGACACCGCCGCAAGCACAGCAACAGCAGCAAGGCAATGAGCAGCAACAGCAGCAGTCGTTGTCAGCAGCAGTGACTGCGCAGACACAACAGCAGCAGCAACAAGGCAATGAGCAGGCACACAACAACAAAGAGGACGACAGCGGCAACGTCGAGGCGGCTAGGCACGCTACACCGGAGGACACGTCACGCGACGCTGACACACACGCGCAAAGCAACGGCGCGAGTGCAGACGAGGCGGCGCTGTACGACACGAAAGAGCAGCCACCACAAACACCGCCACGCGAAGCATCTGAATCGCAACAGCAACAGCAACAGCAACAGCAACAGCAACAACACGTTGACGCAGCTGCCTCGATGCCTGCCGCGCTGACGGCGACGTCGCCGTCTTCTTCGCTGCCGCAGCAGCAGCACTCGCAAAGCGCGCGTGCGTGGAATGCGTGGCTGTCAGACGATGACGACGGCACAGATGTCGATGACAGCAGCAACCAACACAACAACTACAACAACAGCAGCAGTATGCTCGCACAGCAGCACGGACGCAGTGGCACGAGTGACAGCACGCCCTCGCACAGACGGCTGCAGTCACCGCCGCTGCAACAACAACAACAACAACAAGCTGTACAAACAAAGGCAGAGCAAGCCGCACAGCAGCTGCACACGCCACAGAATGTGGCGATGCGCACCGCAGCTACCGCGTCGCCGACGGCGACGGCGACGAGTACACAAGTGACGCCGCGTGCACTGCCAGGTATGCGCGCTGTGCAAACGCGTAAGACGGGGCTGCTGCAGCGCATACAGCAAGAGGCCGCGAGCAACACAACAACGACGAGCAGCAGCGACAGCGATGACAGCAGCAGTGACGTTGACGCTAGGCGACAACAGCAGCAGCAGCAGCAGCAGCTACGCAACACGAACAGTATGCAGCCGCACGCGCATGACGACGACAGTGACGACGACAGCGACAGCAGTGGCAGCCAAGATGCTCACGGCAAGGCGACTGCACATCCGCACAAGCACAACACAGTACAACAGCCGCCACAGCAACAACAACAACAACAGCAGCAGCAGCGACGCGACGGTGCCATGACGCTGACGGCGGCGCGTGACCTGTATGGCATGGGGATGAGTCAGCTGCACGACGTGGCAATGTCGCTTGCACAGCCCTCACTCGAGCAGTCACGCTCGCGTGTCGTGGCGGCGGCGGCGCTGTCGATGTCGTCACTCTCGCCACCACCACTGCCACCGCAACAAGAGCAGCAGCAGCAGCAGCGCGCGTCTGTCGAGGCCGCGTCGTCCGCTGACGGCGCGGCAGCACGGCAGGCGTCGCAGCGCGTGCAGCCACGTGACAGCGTCGCCAGTGTCGAGGCGGTGTCGGAGCGGCGGGCACGCGGCCGGCGCACGACGGTGACGACGCCCGCGACGGCGGCGGTGGCGCGAACAAACTCGATGTTGTCGTCGTCGGCACCGAGCCGGCAGCTGAGCGCAAGCTACGGCGTCTATGACTATGGCACGCTGCACCTCGAGCGCAGCCTCAGCAACCCGCCCGCAGCAGACGGCGCAGACGCGGCAGCGGCGGGTGCGGACAAGACGACGTCGGGCAGCACACTGCACGATGACGACAGTGACGACAGTGACGAGTTGTAACATCGTTTTGCACGTATTGGATGTGTGTGTATGTGTATGTGTGTATGTGTGTGCTTGTGTACGCAGTCCTGCCGTCGTACACTCTTGTCGTTTTGTCGCTTTGTTGTTGTGTTGTGTTTTTTGCGTGGATGTGCATGCGTGCCTGCACAGACGCGCTCCTTCATGTTTGCGGCGCTGTGCGAAGAGCTGTGTCAGCTGCAGCTGCGCATTCTGCGTCGTGATGGCGCGCCTGCGTTGCTCGCGCAACACGTCGCGCGCCTTGTGCGGCAGCACAGCACCGCCTGCCGTGGCGGACGCGACAGTGAGGGCAACGGCGGTGTGTTGCACCGCAGCGCACGCGACGAGCAAGTAATTGAGCAGTCGATGCTGTATGCACAAGCAGCACACGGCGATGCGCAACAACAGCAACAAGAACAACACGAGCAGCAGCAACACAAGCAGGAGCAGCAGGAGCAGCCGCAAGGTCGTTGTCGCGCGGTCGCGGCGGCGGAGCGTCTGGGTGGCGCATGTGCGGCAACGGCGTGTGTGCCGCTCTTCCTGCGCTGCTGCGCGACGGCGTGCAAGCACCTGTCAGATGCAGAGAGCACAGACGCACTGTGCATGCTCGACACCGCGCACCGCCTCGCACGCGAGTACGTCCTCGCCGGCCACGGCAACGTCAATGAAGCCGCGACGGTGCTACGTAGTGTGCACACGTTGTGTGAGTGGCAGCAGCAACGACACGCGGAGCAGGAGCAACTGCGACGCGGTGTCACACAAGCACAGTCGCCACGCGGCACGGACACGGTGCAGCAAACGTCACTGCCGCCACGTGCACTACCCCGCCGCACACACGGCAGCGCCCAGATGACGACGACGCAGAGCAGTAGCGAAGGCGAGCACGTGCGCCGTCACGCACTGGCGCAGTTGCTGCCGTGTGCGTATCAGGTGGCAATGGATAAGTGGTATGCCACACAGCCTATGCAACGCCGCGCCTTTTACATGACACAAGCGCAGCCATGGGCAATGACGACGACAGATGCAGCAGCAACAACAACAGCAACAGTGGTGACACCAAACTACTACAACAGCGTCGTTGGCGTGAGCGAGGCTGCAGGTGTGCAGCCGCACTGCCTGACGACGCTGTCACTGCTGCGCGCGTGCAGCACACTGCACGCACGTGAGTTTGTCTTCACCGCGACGTCGCACGACATGCACGGCCTGCTGCCGTGCAAGAGTGCGATGGAGATGGAGGCAAAGATGCAGTGCTGCGCGGGCGCGCGGGCGCTGCTGTGTAGTTTGCGCCGTGGCGGCAGCGGCAGCGAGTATGCGCTCAATCACATTGACGCTGGCATGTGTATTGCCACGATGGCGAGCACCGGGCTGTACGACGTCGAGGTGTGCGACAGCTGTTGCGGTGTTCTGCAGCAGAGCCATGCGCTGCTGACGAGTCAGCAGCTGTGCGAGATGCTGTACAGCCTGGGTGTCCTGCAGCATCGCTGGCGCAGTAGCAGCAGCAGCAGTAGCAGTGGTAGTAGCAGTGAGGCCGCCATGTCGCCGTCACCGCAGCGGTGGTTGGCGTCGTGCGTGGAGGCGAAGCACTGTAGTGCGGCGGCGATGCGGCAGTTTGTGCTCGCACTCGCGATGCTGCGTCAGCGGCCGCCGAGTGAGCGCGCACTGATGGACGGCGTCTTCTTGCACGCCCTGCGTGCCTCACACGCGCATCAGCGCCGCAACAACGGCGGCAAGAGCAGCAACGACAACAGCCATCGGCGCACGACAGCACCGGCGGCTGCGGCTGCGGCGGCGGCGCGTAGACGCGCAGACGGCGCACTGCACGAGCTACCTGCTGCGTGGTACATTGACGTGGCACACGCTCTCGCCTGCCTGGGTGTCGAGCATGACAAGTATCGCCTGCTGACAACGCGCCACGCACGACGCGCACTGCCGCAGTTGTCGACGGAGCAGTGCTGCAAGCTGCTCTACGGCATTGGCGGTGTGCCGTCAACGCGCGTGCACGACACGCTGCGTGAGGCGTGGCAGCAACTCGTGACGCCGACGGTGGCGGCCACGGCGCAGCGGCTCCGCACACTCGACCGCGTCGCCGACGGCCCGCGCGTGATGAGCGCGCTGCTGCACTGCGGCATGCACGAGCACCCACGCATACCGCGTCCACCACTGCCGTCATCGTCATCGTCGTCGCAGGTGCGACGGACAAGCAACGACGACGATGACGGCAGGAGCGCTGCCGCAACGACGCCGTCGGATGCGCTGCTGCAGACGTGGCAGCCAACGTCACACGAACACGTGCTTGACGCAACACAGTCGTCGAAAAGGACAGTAGCAGCACCCACTGCACATGGTAGTGCAGGCACTACAACAACAACAACAAGGACGACAACGGACGTCACGGTGCCGTAGTCGTGGCGCGCGCACGTCGTTGCCATGCTATCGTACAAGCATACACGCATGTCAGTGTGTATGTGTATGTGTGCTTATCGTGTTCTTTGTCTCATCACTGCAGCCATGCGTGTGTGTGTGTGTATGTGCGTCAGGTGCTCACACTTTGTGTCTGCTCGTGTTACATGGCGCTGTCTGCTTGCCCGTCTTTTTTGTCTGCCTTTGACAAATTCTGTTACACACACAACGTATATACACGTATCTGCGTGCGCGCAACGACGCGTACAGACGCACAACGGACAGCGCGCACTGTGTGATACTCGCTGTGTGAGACGAACGCGCCTTCATAACAACAACAACAACAACGACAACAACAACGCATCATGGGCAAGCGAGCACGCAAGACGCCCAAGCAAAAGCGGCGCGTGCCAGCGTCTGAGCGGCCGCGTAAGCTGACGAGCAAAGGCACGCTGAAGCACAAGCGCGGTGACCTGCGCCTCGTCACCTCGCGCGACGTCGGCTTCGCTGTCAAGCAAAAGAAGGGCGGCGCGTGGGTGCGCAGTGGCGAGCGCAAGTGCAACGTACACACGGTGTGCAACTGCGTGCAGCGCACCGACCCGGCAAAGATGCGCTACATCACTAACCGATGAGGGCAGCACGCACACACGCGCAAAAAAAGGGAAAAGTATACACAAGAAGCTCTGTGTGTGTGTGAACGTGTAAGCTATACAACTGAATGTGTGCTGTATATGTGTACATGTGTGTGTGTGCGTGTGTGTGTGTGTGTGTTTGTCTGTTTGCCTTGACAATGTGTCTACGTGCCTGGTTGCTGTGCAAGCACACGGTGCTGTCATGTCCAAGTCGACAACCACCACACCATCAGCAGCACGTAAACGAGCCAAGCCACGAGCAGCAGCAGCAGCAGCAGCAGCAGCAGCCAAGGCGTCAAAGACGAGCAGCAGGCACACGACCGCGTCACCGCGGGTGAAGCAGACACCAATGGGCAAGGCACAGTCGACGACGCCGTCGTCGCACGCCGCCACCGCACCGGCGGCGCTCGTCTATCAGTACATACTCGATCAGCACCCCAACCACATCGCCGCCGACACGGCCCTGCAACGTCACCTCGACCTCGATCACTTTGCCTTCCTCGCGGAGCGGCTGGGCTTGTCGCTGGAGGACCTGTCACTGTACGTTCTTGCCTTTTACCTCGACTGCCCGCGGCAGCCGAGCCTGCTCATCTTCGAGTCACGCTTCGTGGCTGGCCTCGAGCGTGCGCTTGCGACGGCACGCGAGCGGCAAAAGCGCGCCGTCGCGCTGCGCGCCGAGGACGGCTACGCGGCGGCGTTCGCGGCGCTGCGCGAGGCCGTCGACGCGATGAACGAGACGCTGTGGAGCAACAAGGACACCCTGCAGCGCTTCTATGTGTTTATCTATTGCTGGGTGATGCAAGCCATGGACGAGGCTAAGCGCCTGCCACGCGCCATCGCGTTGTGGCAGCTGTTCTTCCGCACCACAGCCAAGCGACCAACGTCGTCGTCGTCATCGTCGGCAACAACAACTGTGTTGAGTGGCAAGGCACGCAGCAGCAGCAGTACAATGACAAACAAGAAGAAGAACAGCACAGCAGCGGCGGAAGAGAAGACGACGACGACGACGGTGCCGCCGTCACCGCGGTACATGGGCTACTACCACTTTGCCCGTCTGCCCGAGTGGCTGACGTTTGTGCAATCGCCCGCGTTTGCGCAGCTGCACGTGTCGTTTGACTTGTGGCAGCAGTTGCAGCCCTTTGCTGATCTGAAGTCGTACGCGACGTACAGCAACGAGGATGCGTGGCCGGTGGCGCTTGACGAGTTTGTTGCCTGGCTGCCGCAAGAAAAGAAGACGATGAAGAAGAAGGCGAAGAAGACGAAGAAGAAGACAGTCAAGAAGCAACAGCAACAACACGAGGACGAGGAGGAGGCGGAAGAGGACGACAATGAGGAGGATGAGGACGAGCAAGGTGTCGACGACGACGATGTCGAGTAGCCGCGACGACCTCGCGCGTTGTTGCTTTTGTTCCTGTGCCTCTGCGGCTTCTTCTTACTTTCTTCTATCACACACACACACATTTGTTCTTCTTTGCTTCTTCTCATACATGCATGCAAGACGATGTGAGAGCATGTTGTTTACGTATTCGACACGTACACTTTTTGCACATGCGAGCGCACATGGCGCAGCACGTTGCAATGTGTCTACTGTGTCTGTGCGCGATGCGCACAATGGCACGCGCATACACACACACATGCATGCACGTACATATCGTCGTTGCCATGTGCACATGTGTGTCGCGTTCACGCCCTTGTGCCTTGTTGTCATAGCCATACACACATACACATACACAGGGGTACACACAGGCGTACACTCGCTCTGGCAAGCAGCATATATACACTGAATGCAGCTGCGTGACGCGTTTCGCGACGACGGTGGTGACGTGTGTGGTGGTTACTTTGCCGCGAGCGCAGACGGCGATGTAACTGGCGTGACACACGTGTGGGACGATGTGCGTCGCCTCGCGAGCAGTCGCAGCAGCGATGACGTCGTCTTCTGGACTGTTGTCGCACATCACGAGCGCCTGGCGGTGGTGCTGAGTACGTGCATCACGGCAGCGCTGCACAACACACGCAGCAGCAGCAGCAGCAGCAACAACAATGATGTGGGCAGCCATGTGGTGACGCCGCACGACGAGGCCGCACTCGTCGCCGTGCTCGTGCGCCTGGCGACGACGACGGAAGTGTGTGTGCAGCGCAACGTCGATGTGGCGTCGTTGGCGTCACGACTCGAAGCGCTGCTGCCGTCGCGTCTGCTGCTGCCTCTGGCGGTGTTGCTGCTGCGTCGCTGTGCCCCGCGTAGCGGCAACAACAACAACAACAACAACAATGGTGAGCGTGGTGTGACGGCAGTCGTCGTCGACACACGCGTCGCCGCCGTGACGCTGACGTCGCTGTTGCTGCTCTGTCCGCCCCTGCTGTGTCGTCTGCAGCCGTGCATGACAAACTGGAGCGACGACGTCGACAAGCTCGCGTTGCGGTGTGTAAGCGAGGCACGTCGCGGTCGCTATCAGCGCAGCGCGGGCGACGTGCTCGCGCTCGTCTCCCTCGCCCATCGCGCGGTGCAGCCGTTGTGGGCGGCGCTGCAGTGCGCGCCGCTGCTCGCGGACTATGTACCGCCCCACCGCACACTGCGCGCCCTGCGCGTGCTCGTCGATGTGGTGGTGCCGCTCGTGCAGCACATGGTGCTCGTCTGCGACGCGCTCACACCGCGACGAGCGTCGCTGACGCGTGCGTGTGCATCGGTTGTCAATGCGGCGGTGTACGCGGCGGTGCTGCTGCTGCTCTTTCGCACATACAGTGTAGTGACGGACGGCGGCGGTGACGACGCGACGCCGCGCACGCGGCAGTCGTCCGTGTGGGCCGTGCCTGCGGTGGTGCACACGACGTACACGGCCTTGTACGAGTATACACGCACACACACAACGGGCTACCCACGTGTGCTGCTTGACAATTGGTGTCGTGACGGCAACAACAGCAGCAACAAAAACATACACACGCTGATGCACTGCCTCGTGCCGCCGCTGCTCGATGACGACGGCGCCACCGCCGCAACGAGTGCGGCAGCACGCGGTGACGTGCGGCTGGGCCGTGTGCTGCTCGCGCTGACGGCGCCGCTGCGCGACGGTGGCGATTTTGCTGCTGCGCTGCGTCACGACGGAGGAGGACGGCGGCGGCTGCGGTATGCCGAGGCTGTGTTGCGTGCACTGGTGCAGCAAGGTGTGCAGCTGCGCGCACTCGTGCGCGACGGTGTTGTGAGCGTCGACGAGGCACAGCAGCTTGGCGCCACACCCGACGACTGCGGCGGTGGTGGTGGTGTCGCGACGTCATCGCAGCGTGCTGTCGCTGCCGCTGCAGCACCACACACGACAAGCAGCAGCAGCGAGGCGGCGAAGACGCACAACACGGACGACGAGGACAGCAACAACAGCGACAGCGATGACGAGGGCGATGCCACCACGCGGGCGGCTGTGCAGATGGTGCGTAGTGTCTTTCCGCAGTACACACGTCGTGGTGTGCGCGCCGCCCTCGCGTACTACAACAAGGACGCCGAGCAGCTCATCCTCGACGCGAGTGCGGACAACCTGCCACCACACCTCGCGCCGCTGTTGCTGCGCCAGCAGCGGGGCAACGAGGCGCCACGGCATGTCGACCCGACACAACAACAGCAGACGACGGCTGCAGTCACGGCACAGCCTTCGTCGTCGTCGTCTTTGCCGTCGCCACGTGCTGACGCGGACGAGGTCGACGTGCGCGACATCTGTCGTCGCATACTATGCAGCAGCAGCAGCAGCCAATACGATGATGATGTTGACAACACGAACGAGGACGATGACAAGACGACGCGGGCACTGCACTTTGGCAACGACGATGTGTTGTACGACGCCGTGCTACAAAACGATGGCGTCGTCGACAACAACAACACGACGACAACGACGACTGCTGCGCCGTACAGCGCCGCGGCGCTGACGCTGAGCAGCAGTGGCGGTGGCACAGGTGCCGTGCTGGGCTTGTCGGATGCGTTTCGCGTCGACGATGACATGCGCGAGAAGATACGTATGCTGGACGCGCTCATGTACGAGGACGAGTATGACGACAATGCACTCGACGAGGCACACATGGACGACGACGCGGCAGCTGCCGTCGCGAGCGACGTCGACGATGACGACAATGTCGCCCTCACACCTGCAACAACGACAACGACAGTGACAGCAACAGCGTCACCACACGCCGACACGGCAGCAGCAGCAGCAGCGGGTGGTGCACATCGTCCACGTGACGTATACCACGACAAGCAGTGGCACGCACAGCGCGCACGCGAGCGCGCCGCACACGTCGCCGCGACACAACAACAACGACAGCAACAGCAGCAGCAGCAGCAACAACAACATACACAGCCCGCATACGCAGCAAAGCGCAAGACGACAACGACGAGGACGACGGCGGCGGCAGCAGCAAAGACGGCCAAGGCGGTACGGCGCGATGGCAGAGACGGCGTACAACGCGCGTTGCGTAAAGGCCACGTCGATGTGTTCTGACACACTGCACTGCACACACAGACACGCATACACACATATGTATGCACAGTTGCGTGTATGCGTGTGTTCAGCTGTGTACTGGCTGTATGCTTGCTTGCTATACACACACACACATACATAGGCAGCATGCGACGCGTGTTTGCGACGACGGCGGCGGTGACGTGCGGTGCTGCCGTCGCACTGCCGCCGTACAACGGCAGCAGCAGCAGCTGCAGCGACAACACACATGCCCCACAGCATCACACCCACCGCGCGGTGGCCCTGCTGCAGCAGCGCTGTGGCCTGCGCAACTTGCACCAGTACCCGCACGCGCGGTACAAGAGCCTCGTCAAGGATCGTCATCGCTTCGCCCGCAACTGGTGGCTCATGGCGGGCAACAACTACGAGCTCGTCGAGGAGGTGGCCCACGAGCGCGAGGCGTGTGAGAACCTGGCAAGGTACCGCAGCGACGGCGACGACGCCCATCGCCTCGTGCTGTCAACGAGTGAGCTGCGCGACTTGCACCCGGCACGCCGCCTTGACGCGCTCGTCGTGATGATGCGACAGCGCTGGCGTGTGATGGACGGCAACCGTGGCATGGACAAGGCGACGATGCTGCTGCAGGCGCTCGAGTGCTTCGCCGAGCTGCGCGCGCGCGACGAGTTGGCGGTCTTTGCGCAGCTCAACGCCGCCGACCAGACGACGTTTCTGCACTACGTCGATGGCGCCTGTCACTTTGCCCAAGCCGCCGCCCACGCACACCCCGACGCGGTGGCGGTGCTCGTGCGCGCGGCACAGATCTGCGACGACATGCGCTGCTGCGAGAAGCGCGATGAGGTGCTGCGCATGGCGGAGGGGGTGGCGAAGCGACTCGACCGCGCCTATGCGTTTGCGCGGCCGCCGTCGCACAAGGACAGCAGCAACAATGTACAGGCGTTGCTGCGGCCGCCGTCGTACGAGGAGGCGGCCGAGGAGGCGCGGCTGCGTAGTGAGGCGACGCTGCGTGCGCAGCTCGCCGACAAGCCGCAGGCGCTCGCGCGCGTGGCACACGAGCAGCACGAGCGCTTTGTCACGCCCGAGTTTCTCATCAGCACGCGTCGCCACAAGGTGTACATGAGCCCGTTGCGCAAGCACGACATGCGACGACGCGTGTTGCTGACGGGCATTGCACGGCCGGAGCATGACTCGTGGACGACAACGAAGACGAACACGACGGACGCGACATAGCGACACCATGTGTGTGTGTGTGCAACATTATACATACGTTACTCTGTGTGTGTGTGTGTGTCGTGTCTGACGATGGTTGTCGTATGCACGTGTCTGCCTGGCTGCCTTGCCTGTAACAGACGCACACACACACAGACACGAGCGTGACGCCATGTCACGCTATCAGACGGGCATTGGTGGCAGCGAGACGCTGCCGTCTGTGATGGATCTCGTGACTGCTTTCGCTGGCTATGCCGACGACATGGTGCGACTGCTGACGAGTCGCGTCGGCGAAGGCGAGACGGTGGCGGTGGCGGCGTACGATGCGGACGACAACGTTGGCCTTGACAGCGACAACAGCAGCAGCAGCGGCTACGATGCGGTGACGCAGAGCTGGCCGGGCAGTGGTGGGCTGCGCTACCGCGTGCCGCTGTACGCGACGCCGAGTGCGCGTCACGCGCGCGTGCGGGCACGCAATGTGCACGTGCTGATGGACAACTGCCGCCGTCTCTGCGAGCACGACGACCTACCGAGCACACCCGAGGAGCGACGCTTCTGGGCCTCGTATCGCTTCCTCACCTACCGCCTCTTCCTCAGCCCGTTGTGTGCGACGGCGCCGCCGCTGTACATTGCCTCGCGCATGCTGCAGCATCGCATGCCGTTTGTGCTGCGCGGTCGCTGCACACCGCTGCTGCTTAGCTTTGCGATTGCGGAGGTGTGGTCGGAGGCGTCGTACCCGGCCCACACGCTGCTGCGCACCGCGCTGCGCGCGCGCACCCCGCTCGGCGACGCCGCACGCGCCGAGTGGGCGCGGCTGCAGTCACTCGACATACCCTTCTACCTCTACAGCGCCTATCGTCTGCAGAGCGTCCTTGACAGGGTGCCCGAGGCCTTTTTGTTTGGCGGCAACTTGGCCGCGCTGTGTGCATGAGCGAAGTACACGTGCGTTGTGCGTATGTGCGTGTGTGTGTGTCTGTGTGTCAGTATATGTGTTTGTGTGTTGTTGCTTGCTGTGTAGTCGAGACGTACGTACAACCGACGTCACACACACACATACATGCCACCTGAACGACGGCAGCAGAGGCGGTCGCAAGCGGCGGCAGCAGCAGTGGTGCAGCTGCCCGTCACCGAGGCACGCGCGGCGATTGTGCGCCTCATACGCAAGCACACGGCGGTCGTTCTTGTCGGCGAGACGGGCAGTGGCAAGACGACGCAGATACCGCAGTATGTCTGGGATGACCTCCTCGCAGACACGCCCACCACCTCTACAACAAAAGCAGCGTCTGCATCGTCGACAGACGGCGCGAAGTGGCTGCATCGTCGCGGCATTGTTGGCTGCACGCAGCCACGCCGTGTGGCCGCCATCAGCATTGCGCGGCACGTCGCGGCACTGCGCGGTGGCGCCGTTGGCGGCGAGGTTGCCTACGCGGTGCGCTTCGACGACACGTCGACGCCGCGGACGTGCATCAAGTACATGACGGACGGCATTCTGCTACGCGAGATACAAGGCGACCCGCTGCTGCGCCGCTACGGCGTCATCTTACTTGACGAGGCACACGAGCGCACACTGCACGGTGATGTGCTGTTTGGCCTGCTGAAGGACATTGTGCGCAAGCGCCGCGAAGCGCACAAGCAACAAAAGCAGCAACAGCAGCAGCGTGGCCTCGTCACGCGTAACGACAACGCCGATGACAGTTGCGGCTACGTCACACCGCTCAAGGTGGTTGTCATGTCGGCTACACTCAACGCGGAGCACTTCTCGCGCTTCTGGTGGGACGCCCCCATCGGCGTCGTCCACGGCCGCGTCTTCCCTGTCACCATCTACCACACCGTCGAGCCGCAGGCGGACTATGTCGAGGCCGCCGTGAGCACCATACTGCAGCTGCACACCAGTGAGCCCTGCCCGGGCGATGTGCTGTGCTTTCTCACCGGCCAGGACGAGATCGAAGACGCGAAGCGCATTCTCGAGCAGCGCGTCAAGCTACTCGCACCGCCACCGTCATCGCAGCAGCAGCAGCAACAGCAGTCGACTGTGGCCGCATCATCATCATCGTCGGGTGCAGCAGCAGCAGGAGGGGCGAGTATGCTGGTGCTCACGTTGTACGCGGCCATGCCGTACGAGCAGCAGATGCGTGTCTTTGACGCGACCCCACCGCACACGCGCAAGGTCATCCTCGCGACGAACATTGCCGAGACGTCCATCACGGTCGAGGGCGTCAAGTACGTCGTCGACTGCGGTGTGGTGAAGGCCAAACACTTCAACAGCGCCACCGGCATCGAGGCGCTCACGGAGGTGGACGTGAGTCGGGCGCAGGCGATGCAGCGCGCCGGTCGTGCCGGCCGTGTGGCGGCGGGCAAGTGCTACCGCCTGTACACGGCCGCCGCGTTTGCGGCGCTGCGCGAGGACACGGTGCCTGAGATTCGCCGCAGCAGCCTCATGAGCGTCGTGCTGCAGATGAAGGCGCTGCACATTGACGACATCCTTGGCTTTGACTTTATGGACGCCCCACCACGTCGCGCCGTCGTCGCGGCGCTCGAGACGCTGCTGCTGCTCGGCGCCGTCGACCGCGGCGGGGCGGTGACGGCGCTCGGCCTGCGACTGCTCGACTTTCCGCTCGAGCCGATGGCGGCGCGTGTGCTGCTCGCTGGCAAGGCCGTCGGTGTCGCGCACGACGCCGTCGCCGCCGTGGCGATGACGACGACCGAGAATGTGTTCGCGACATCGCGGCAGGCGAAGGCGGCGGCGGATCGCTGTCGCAGCGCCTACGCCCGCGCCGCGGGCGACCACGTCACGCTGCTGAACATTTACCACGCCTACTGCCGCGTCGCGGTGGGCGAGCGGGCGTCGTGGTGCGAGCGCAATGCGCTCAGTCATCGGCAGATGCTGAAAGTCGAGGACGTGGTGACGCAGTTGACGGCACTGCTGGCGACACCGTCGCTGTCCGCACAGCAGCAGTCGCAGCAGCAGCAGCAGCAACGTGCAAGCAGAGGTGGCAGTCGTGCCGCATACGACGCCGAGGAGGCACTGCTGGCGCAGTTGCGACCGGCGACGGCAGTCGTCGCAAGCAGCAACAATGGCGGCGGCGGTGGCGGCGACAACGCCGATGAGGACATGACACGCAAGCGCAGACGCAGCAGCGACGACGATGATGACAATGACGGCGCACAAAGGACGCAGCGGCACGACGAGGAGGCGGTGCTGACGGGCGACTTTGCGCGGCTGCGCTACGCACTCTGTGCGGGTTACTTTTTGCACGCCGCCTACTACAATGCGAAGCTCGCTGTGTACCAGACGGTGCTCGGGCACTTGTCGGTGCATGTGCACCCGTCGAGTGTGCTCTTTGCGCACCGCCGCAAGCCCGCACTTGTGCTCTTCGACAGCGTCGTGCACACGACGCGGCGGTACATGAAGGATGTCACGGTCGTCAGCGAGGACATGCTCCGCAGCGCGGCGCCGCTGTTCCTCACACCAGCAACATGAACGTGCACGGCGATGTGTGTGCAGTGCAGAATGTGTGTGTGTGTGTGTGTGACACAGATAAACAACGTGTAAGACAAGGCACACTGACCGTCGTCATGTCGCGTTACGATAGCGATGGCGCATGTGTATGCTTCTGCGCATGCGTGCGTTGCCCTTGTCACAAAGCCATACACATTCACTTGCACACACACATACACACACACACACAGTCGTGCACGATGGGCCACACATGGTCGCGTGACGGTGTGCATACAAGCACGTCGCCAACGCACAACAACAACAGTAACGACAACAGCAGCGACGGCGAGGCGCACTCGCTGCCAGCGTACAACCTCGACAAGCCGCGTGCGGCGGTGGTGGGTGGCGGCATGGCGGGTGTCCACGTCGCCTACGAGCTGGCTGACCTTGGGTTTGACGTGACGCTGTACGAGCAGCACGCGCAGCTCGCGTGCGGCGGCGGCACGCAGCACACGCTGCCCTTTGTTGGCGTCGGTCTGCTGCAGCCCTCGCTGGCGACGGCACGCGTGCGCCGCGAGTGGCTGTGGCAGCTGTTTGCCTCGGCGTGGTCGCCGTGTCCGTGGCTCGAGACGCGGTCGCATCGCGTGCACGCACTGCTGCAGCCGCACGTGCAGCAATGGCTGCGCGGTCGCGCACGCGGCGGCGGCTTGTCCGCCGACGAGGTGCTCTGGTACACGAACCGACTGTCACACGTGAGCGTGTCGGTGCTGCACGCACTCGCGACGGCGCACCCGTCACTGCGTGAGCACGTGTACGACGGCGCCATTGCGGTGCATAGCAGCAAAAGCAACAACAACAACGGCAGCCACGAGAGCAAAGATGATGACAGCGACAGCAGCAAGGCCGACGAGGACACGGCGCGTGCGCTGACGCGGCTTGTCAAGACGGCGCACCCGTCGCCGCTGCTGCTGCGCGACCCAGTAGCCTGGACGCGTGCGCTCGCGCAGCTGTGTGTGCGCGAGCATGGCCTGCATCTGGCCCTCGGCACACGCGTCGAGCGCGTGCACGTGCACCTGCAGCACGACGTCGAAGTCGCGCGCAGCTTGCTCGTGTCGCGCGCCGTCGACGAGGCGGACGCGGCGGCCTCGCCGTCGCCGCAGCGACGACAAGGAGGACGTGTGTATGAGGAGTGCGCGTACGACCTCGTCGTGCTCGCGTGTGGCGCCGACACGGCGCGGCTGTCGTTGCCCATGACGCAGCTCCCGCTGGTCGACTTGGCTGGCTGTGCTGTGGCCATTGTCGACGAGCACGCAGCAAGCAGCAGCGACGGCAACAACAAGAGCAGTAGCCGTATGCGACTACGTCAGCAGCTGCACCGCCTGTTCGCCAGCACAGGCACAAGGCATCGACAGCAGGCAGGCACGACGGCGACGACCGCCTTCACGTCCATCTCTGCAAGCAACGACACGAGCAACAACGCGGACGGTCTGACGACGACGGCTGCACTCGTCGCGCTCGCGTCACCGTGCAGCTTGTACGCGTACAGCATACCGTCACATGCATTGCCAGTGTCAACGTCGTCCACAGCAGCAACAACAACAGATGGTGCAGCGCTGTCGTCCTCGTCTGCACGTGCGCACCTGTACATGATGTCGGGCCTGCTGTCACTGGACACGTTGTGTGTGCGCTACGCGCCGAGAGCGCGGCAGCTGCTCGAGCGCCTCGAGGCGTACGCGCAGGTCTGGTGCGATCTTGACCTGCCGCTGTGCAGCACCTATGACGAGACAACGGCGGCACCGTCACATGAGGACAGCAACAAGGACACGGCGAGCGAGGCAGCGCTGCGTATGCACGCGAGTGCGTATGTGCGCGCCTTCAGCGCCGACGGCGCACCCCTTGTCGACCACTGCGGCAGTCTGTACAATGCGTTTGTGTGCTGCGGGTTTGGTGACCACACCGCGGACATGGCACCCGGTGCGGCCAAGATGCTGCGTGCCCTCATTGAGCGACAGACACACCGCCTCGCGGCCGAGGCGGCGCTGCGTGCGCACGCGCAGCCCCACACAACACCGCAGGAGCAGCTGCAGCAGGAGCAGCAGCGAGCGCTGTCGCTGCGGCTGCTGCAGCGCAGCGAGGACGACATGCGTGCGCTCGCGTCCGGGCAGCTGCCACGCACGCTGACGAGTGAGCACAGCGAGGCACCGCGGCCGTCGACGACGCGGTGCCGTGACGCCTATGTGCGTCAGCGGCTCGCGCGCGACACGACGGTGCCGTTGCTGATGCAGCTCACCGAGCAGGCGACGGTGGCGACAGCAGCAGCAGCAAGTTCAGGCACAACAGCACGCACAGAGGGTGACACCACGCGCAGCGATGTGTGCGGCGCGCGTGTGCGACGACTGCTGCCCCTGCCCCGCCGCACACGGCGCGAGGCAGCAAACATTGCAAGTGACCGCAGCACAGTCGGCACATCCTGCAGCGGCGGCGATGACAATGACGATGGCGTGCGGCCAACGTCGCTGCTGCTCAACCCCTTTGCTGCGTCACGTTTTGCCACGTCCTTGTCATCATCGCAACAACAACAACAACGGCAAAAGCGCTGTACATGCTTGTACAAGGACACCACACTCGCCTCGTCATCGTCCGCGACCGATGTGTGCGCAGTGCACACGCCCGATGCAACACAGCGTCACTACATACGCAACACCGAGCAGGCACTGCTGCGGGGCAGCACAAGGCTACGAAGGTGGCTGTGTCGTAGCGTGTATGCAGTCGCCAACGATGAACGCACACCCGACGGCGTGCGCGAGCGCCTCTACACGCTTGCACGCTGCTTGTACGACGACGACGACGGTGCCAACGCCGGCGACAGCGACAACAGGGCGGAGAAGACAGCACAGCGTGAGGCGTACGATCAGTATGTGGCGAGCAAGCTGCGTGTCATTGCCGCGCAACACGAGCGTGGTGCGGGCGATGAGCGCGTCAGTGATGCGATGACGGCGCTGCTCGCGCAAAGTGCACAGCGACAGGAGGCGTTACAGCAGCGTGCACACAAGGTAGCAGCACTGTAGTGTTTGTGTGTGTGTTCGTAACAATATGTGTGTGTGTGTGTCTTAGCGTTGTTGTCTATACATGCACACATACACACACACACGTGCAGCACGTTTGCATCGTATGTTGTGTGTCATGTCATCGTGTGTACTTGTTTGCTTGTCGGCTTGGTCTGCGTGCATAGACGCAAAAAAAACACAAGGACGACGCGACACGCGCACACATGCGCACCGTCGTCACGCGTCGACTACTGCTACTGCTGTTGTTGGTGTTGCTCGTCGTGTGTATTGGCGGTGACGTACACAACAACAATCACGACACCACGACATCGACACAATGGCACGTAGTCGAGGCCAAGCAGCTCGGCGTGCACGCGCCGTGGCCAGCTGTCATTGCGGATGCGATGCTCTGTGACGTCTGCGAGCATGCGCTTGTCAATGCGTATATGCAACTCGCACACCTTGCGCGGGCGCGACAGGCGCGGCAGCTGCGCGTGGGCGAGGACGACGTCCTTGACGTCCTCGAGCGACTGTGCGTGCCGTATGGTGACGGTGGCGAGTGGGTGCGTCGTGTTGCCCTACACGTGCAAGAGGAAGAGCAGCAGCAGCAGACGAAGAAGGACACAAACGACACGTTACCACCGCCACGTCATCGTCTTGTGACGCGTGTGCTCGACGAGTTTGCCGCGTGCAAGCGCACCTGTGCGACGGTGGCGCAGCTGTGTAGTGACGTGCTCGACAGTGCGGCGGCCGATGTGCTGCCACATGAGCTGCTCAAGGCTGTACACAACATGACAGCAACAACAGCAGCACACGCTACAATGAATGAGGGCAACAAGGACGATGAGGAGCGCATCGCCGTCATTGCACGACGTGTGTGCGGAGTGACGGCGGCGTGTCGACAACGTCGCACGCTGCGCGCCGCCGCCGCACGCGCCCTTGTCGCCGCGACGGCGCAGCTCGACGCACACAATGCGTCACCGCACGCAACAGCAACAGCAACGACGACAACCGTGTCCATTGACGAGCTCGTCGCCGACACGGCAGAGCGCAGCACGCCGCAGGACCGCGAAGTGGAGCGCATGATGCACACAATGAAGACGGAGCAAGGCCGTGACGCGCAGGTGCTGTCACGGGCAGAGATGCGTGCACTGCAGCAGGCGGTGTTGCGTGGCGACCGCGACGCCGTCGCCGCCCTCGACGCGAGCCTCGCACACTTGACCGATGACGAGTTTGCGCAGATTCGTGAGCTGACGGCGCGTGAGGGCTGGTTTGCCTCGTCCGACGACGGTGACGACGGCAACGAGAATGATGACGAGATGATGGTGTCACCGCAGCAGGTCGACGGCGCTGTTGCCGCTGGCGTCGACGCTGGCAGCACGCTGCGCAGTCGACTGGCTGTGCATGACGACATCGACATGGACGACGTCGATGATGACTTGTAAGCAAAGGCACTGACAAGGACGATGCAATGCGCGTATGTAACGAGCTCTGTGTGTGTGTGTGTGCGTGTGTGTGTGTGTGTGTGTATTTGTGTACTTGTCTGTCTGTTGTTGTTGCAGTGTATACACACAAAATAGAGAGGGAGAGAGTGTGTTTGTACGCACAACTGTACACACACACACACGTACACACACACAACGTCATGCAAGACGACGAGCTGCTGCACTATGTGTACTGCGCGTATGGCGTCGACCTCATACGCACCGGCGGCCTGCTCGTTCGCACCACACCCTCCGTCATCTACCGCGCCTCGGTGCTGTTTCAGCGTTTTCAGCGCTCTGTGCAGCTGCACTACCGCAGTCGTTACTTGACACCGCACGAGATGCTGGTGCGTCGTGAGCGACAGCAACGCCGCGCCGCGGCGGCGGCAGCGGCGCGGCTGCTGCAGCTGCCCGTCCCGGCCAACACGCTGCTCGACAGCAGCGACGACGAGGAGGGCAACAAGGATAACTTCAGCTACGGCTACGCGCCGCGTAGCGATGGCGGCGGCGGCGGCAGCGACACGACGAGTTGGTGGGCGACACAACACGAAGACAGTGACAAGGGCGACGACGACAGCGACAGCAGCGGTGATGACGAGAGCGACGTACACAACAAGGACGCACAACAACAACGACAGCAGCAGCAACAGCAGCAGCAGCAGCCACCACGTCGTTACCGTCGCGTCGAGTATCTTGTGCCAGACCATGTTGGCCGTGACATGGAGTCTGGCCTCACCCCTCTGGCCGATCTGTACGCCCCGCTCGACTACTGCGTTGCACACATGATCGAGCACGACGACGTCGTCTTCCTCGCCGCCGCTTGCCTGCTCGTGGCCGCCAAGATGGAAGATCCGGGGGTGCGCATACGGGCGATTGTGCACGTCTACATGCGTCTCAGTCAGCGTCGTCTTGGCATGGCCATTAGCGACCTGCTGCGTCCCTCGCAAGAGCGCTATGACGACTACAAGGCGTGTGTGGCGGCGGCCGAGGAGCTGCTGCTGCACCAGCTCGGCTTCCAGACCGCCGTCGAGTGTCCGTACACGCACGCGTGCATCTACCTCGGCGTCCTCGTCGAGGATACACCACCGCCACCGCCACCGACAACAACAAGCGGCGAGGGCAGTGATGACAAGGTGGCAAGGACGAGCAGTGCTGGCGGCAACAGCGGTGCTGCGCGTGTGCACGCCGACACGAACGGCGGCTACTCCCTCGCCTACGTACACTGGCTCAATCGTGCCGTGAGCTGGCTGAATGACGCACCGCGCTGTGCAACGCTTGCCTTTATGCCAGCCGCGTGGCTCGCCGTCTACGCACTGCACTGGTCGCGTCCACGCGACGTGGCGCTGCCGGTGAAGTGGACGCACGCGTTGGGCGTCGACGAGGCGGCGCTGGCGCGTGTCGCACAGGCGTACAGCGCCTTCATTGGCCGCACCACCATGTCCGCGCGTGATGAGCTGCAGCAGCAACAGCAGCGGCGGCTGGCGACTGTGCCGCGTGTGGAGTATCGCCGTCGTGAGGCGTGGCTGCGTATGCGACGCGAGCGTGCAGAGGAGCGTGCGCGTGTACAGCAGCAGCAGGCGGCGGCGGCGGCGGCACTGCGTGTCAGTGTCACGAGCAGCAGAAACAGCAACAGCAACGACAACGACAAGGCGTTGACGGCAACAACAACAGCGACGACGACGAGCATGCCAGTGACAGCGAATGCGACCACGACAACGACAGCAACAAAAGCAGCCGAGCCGGCCATGGTCTTCGAGGATGTACGTGACGTACAGCGCCGTCATCGCCTGCTCGAGCAGGAAAGGGAACGTGAAGTGCAACGACTGCTGCAGCAGCAGCAACAACAACAAGCAGCAGCGGCGGCGATGACGGTTGCACAGCAGCCTCCTCCTGCTCCTCCACCTGCGCTACCTGTCGCAGCTGTGACGGGGCAGCGTCCCGCTGCTGCTGCTGTGGCGCCACAACGCATGCCGTTTGCACACGACGCACGCGACACACGCACGCGACGCGGTCGCAGCGCCAGTCACAGCAGCACGCACAACACTGACGGCAGCTACGGCAAGGACAGCGGCAGTGACGAGGACGACGATGGCAGTGCGAGTGGCAGTCACAGCTACGATTCGCAGCGCCGTCACGCACATCGCGGTGACCGTGGCAGGGGCGGCAGCAGCAGCAACAGCAACCACAGTCGTAGCAACAGTAACAGCAGCAGGCGACGACGACGACGGCACGACAGCCGTGATGCACGCACGCGGCAAACGCATCCGCGTAGTCGTCGCGAGCAGCCGTCACAGCAGCAGAAGCAGCAACAACGTCATCGTCGCCACCGCTACGATGACGGCAACAACAGCAACAATGATAGTGCACAGCATGGCGCGCAACACGACTACAACAGCAGCAGGCGACGTGCTCGGGATCAGCCATATAGCGAGCGCGGGAGCAGCAGCAGCGGCGGCGGCGGTGGTAGTCGCAACTACATGCGCGGCAACAATGACAGCAGCGAGCGGACAACAACGGCGACGGCAGATCGCTACAGCCGCGAGCAACGCTATGCAGCGTACAGCAACCACGGCGGCAACAGCAGCAACAGTCGCAGTGGCGCTGCACACATGAGCGGCAGCGGCGGCGGCGGCAGCACTAACAATGCATCGTCACGTAGCGGCACAACAGCCACGAGCAGTGGCGGACGACGCTATGACATTCGACGCAACTACGACGACGAACGACGCAGGCGATGAGCAGTCTACGTAGCTAGCTGCAGTGTATGCGCACAAGGATGTGCGGCAACAACAACAATAACAACAACAACGAAGCAGGTGAAGAGGCGATGGGGGGGGGGGGGGGGGGGGGGGGGGGGGGGGGGGGGGGGTGATGGTGACGTTACTGCTGCTGCTCACTTGTGGCTTTGCGAGCGAGTGCGTTTGTGTCAATGACAATGTGCGTGTGCATGTCTGTGTGTCTCTGTCTGCCTGTGTGTGTGTGTGTGTGCTCACTTGCATACTCGTCTGCTTCGTCTGCTTGACAAGACGGCGCAGCAACTGTCGTCGTCGGTGCACGGCTACACACGGGCGAGCACACGCAATCACACGCACGCACGACCATGCTCGCACATGCACCGCACGACGGTGACGACGTTGTGCTGCCACGCTGCGTC
>JAKVQF020000849.1:0-50900 GCA_023091115.2 Trypanosomatidae sp. Fi-14 | reverse complement strand
TGGCGCTCGCGACACCGCTGCAGGACGAGTCGGAGGCGTCGCGCAACATTAGCACCGATGTTGACAGCAAGGTCAGCTCGCCGCAGTTGCGGGCGTCGAAGAACAGCGCGGCGTACTTTGCGGCGGCAAGCATGACGCAAGGCAGCGCCATTATTGCGCAAGGCGGCAACCAGAGCAGCGCCAGCGTCAATGTCGCGCCGTGGGGCAACAAGCAGACGTCGTCGCAGTAGTACACCGCAAGGCACGCGCAGTGAGAATGTATGCGTGCGTTTGTGTGTGTGTGTGTGTGTGTGTTTGTAAGTGCGCGCCTCGTCACCTTTTGTACTTCCATCTCACCCCTGTGTACCTTGCACACTCACACACAGACACACACCTACTTGTTTTGCGTACACTCTTGTTTACTCGCACTAGACACATTCGTCGTCTTCGTTGCGCCCGTGTGTGTGCGTATGTGTATGTGTGTCAGTGTACCACGGTATGCTTGTACTACGCAGTGCATGTGTTTTACTATGTGTATACACACGCACATGTGCATGTGTGCAAGTTTGTACGCGCAGTAGCATGTGTGTATGTTTTGCGCAGCGACGTGTCGTGTCGCATACACTTGCTCATGCCACGTGTGTGACGTTACTGTCGTGTATACACGGCGTGCCTCCTCCTCTCCTCTTTGTCTTCTTGCCTCTCTTGGTGTACGTGTGTGCGCTACCTCACTCACATGACTTGCACCGTCTACTGTCTTCTCGTGCCACTCAGCGCGTATACACGCACTCTATGTCGTGTGTGTTTTTTGCGTTTGTCGATGTTGTTGTGTATGTATACACACTGTTTGCCCGCCCAGCCGAATGTGCGCGCGTGTGCATGGCATCGCTGAGCCTGGGCCTGCTGTACCTTCTGCTGCTGCTAGTGTGGTCGCTGCTTGCACGTCTTCCTTGTCTGCTCGCTTTTGTATTGTTCATTTCACCTGGCAATGTAACGTGTCACGTGTGGGGACGTTTTTTTGCGGTACAGCAGGCGCTGCATGTGCGTTGTGTGTTTGTGTGTGTATGCGTTTGCTTGTGCACGCAACGCACACATGTGCACATGCAGCGTGATGCTGTGCTGTATATGTGTATGTATACACAGAAGCGTCATGGCTACACTGCAACCGCATACTACTGCTATGTGCGTGTATGTGTGCGTGTGCATGTCATTGTGCGTCCTCGTCCTGCCGTACTCCTTGTACTTGTATAACAAGCAAACACGCACGCACGCACGCACGTACATACGTGTGACGTCGTCGTGGCCGCCCTCCTCGCACGCGTACACGCACATGCGCACACATGCCAAAGTGTATCTATACACACGTGCGTGCATGCATGTCAGCGCGTACGCGTGTGTGTGTGTGTATGCCGTGCGCATGTAAACATGTAACGCATGTGCTGCCGCGTACACATGCACACTTGTGTACTGACGTACACACGCACACAGCACCAATCTCACTCTCTTGTACACATGTGACGTAACAACAAACAAACAAACAAACACATATATATACACAGCGCAATGTGCGTGCTTATGCTATACACATACACGCAAACGCAACCGCGCAGCAGCGTAGCGCATCCTATACATAGAGTAACGACGTTGTCGTCGTCACACGTAAGTACAAGCACAACAAACCACACGGCACAGTGTGCACTGTCACTATATACAAGTGCACAATCACACACACACACAAACTCTCACAAGCGCGCAACACAACACGAGCGAAGGTATGTGTATGTGTTTGCGTGTGTTTGTTAGCGTTGTGTATGTGCTGGACGCTTTGCAACACATTGCAACTATACACGCTGCGCATGCACACGTGTGTTTGTGCGCGAGTCTGTGTGCGTGTGAGTCTGTGCGTGTGTGTATGTGTGTGTGTGTATGTGCATGTCCTGCTTCACGTAATGCATTCGTCAGTATGCCTCCATGTGTATGTGTGTGTGTGTGTGTGTGTGTAACGGTCTTTCTGCTCGTAATGTGTTGTCCGTGAGGCAAAGGCGATGGCAACGCTGGCAGTAACGTTCTCGCCACTGTCCGTGACTGTTGCACCGTGTTGTCATGCTGTGCATGTGTGCATATACATATACGCAATGTGTGAATGTGTGAGCGGCACATGTGTGCATGCATCGCCTGTTTGCTGCTTTGTGTGTATGTGTGTGTGTGTGTGTGTGTGTGTGTGTAGTTTTACAGTCGAGTGCAAGTGACATGGGCGCTGCCGTCGTCTTGTGCAGCTCCGCGACGAGCGGGCGCGGCTTGACGAGTGTGCAAGTGGCGGCGGCACTGCGTGCGACGGTGACGGCGCAGCTGCAGCGATACGCTGCACAACAACAACAATCTTCTGCTGCAGCAGCAGTAGCAGCCCCAGCTACAACAACAACAGCAGCAGCTGCCCCTGCTGTTGCAGGCACAACGCACAACAACAACGATGATGGCTGCTATCATGGCGCAGAGGAGCCGCTGCGGCGCACACGAAGCGGCCTCGTCGAGGGCTACCACCGCCTGAACGAGGCGAGTTACACGGAGGAGGTGACGTACGACGTCGCCGTCGACGCGCCGCGCACGACGACGACGGCGACAAAGGCTGCAGCAACGGCAACGTCGTCGGTGAACAAGAAGACAACGACGGCGTCGACGGTGCGTGTGACCGAGTATGCGCCGCGTGTTTTTCATTTTCTGCGGCAAGCCTGCTGCGTTGACGAGGAGCTGTTTGCCGATGAGTGGACACTGTCGCACGAGCAGCTGCAGCTGACGATGGGCGAGGGCCGCTCGCAGGCACTGTTCATCAAGTCACGGCGCATGCTGTTCATGTGCAAAACGATCGCGGTCGACGAGGTGCACGTGCTGCTGCGCATCTTGCGCGCCTACGTCGAGCACGTGTCGACGCACGTCAACTCGCTGCTCATGCGCTTCTACATGCTGCTGCGCCTCGACGTGGTCGGTGAGGACAACGGCAGTGTCGGCGAGCCGAGTTACCTGCTCTGCTCCGCGGATGTGTACAGTGGTGCACGCAAGCTGAACGAGAAGTGGGACATCAAGGGCCGTGTGCCGAAGCCGGGCAAGTATCGCTTCTTCACCCGACCGCAGCCCCACCCGCTCGCCTCGTCGTCGTCCTCGTCGGGCACGGCGTTGCTGCCGTCGGTGCGGTGGCCGCTGCTGCATCGCGGGCGTCGTCGTCATCGACACAAGGGGCATGGCAGCAACTACTACTGCTACCCGCAACGTGGACAAGAAGTCAGCAGCAGCAACGACAGCGACGACAGCGACAGCGACGATGACGCACTGCGGCAACCCGAGCTGGTCGTCACTCCTGTCAACGCCGCGCGGCGTGTGGCGCCCGCAACGGCGAGTGACATGGAGCATGCACCGCCGCAGCCGCTCGCACCACCACCACAGCAACAGCAACAGCAGCAGCAGCAACGTGGCGTACACGCGACGCCGGCGACGGTGGTGCGACGTGTGGTGCCGACGCGACACGACAAGGATCTGACGCGACTCTTTTGGCTTGACAAGCCCACACGCGACCGTCTGGTGACGCAGCTGACAGACGACTATGCCTTTCTCGCACGCGTGCACCTCATGGACTACTCACTGCTCGTCGGTGTGTCGTACAACAACACAAAGCTCTCACGCTCAGGCCACCCCTATGTGCTGCTGTACAACTTTGACGAGGGCAGCGAGGTCGACGGCGGTGGTGGCAATGGCAATGGCGGCGGCGGTAGCGGTGGTGGTGTGACGGGGCTGCGTGCACACAGCCATCACAATGTCAACAGCAGCGATCACGGCGCGAATGAGGCGGCAGCGGCAAGTGATGGTGGCGGTGGTGGCAATGGTAGTCACTTGTCGGCGACGGAGGCGGCAGAGCTTGTGGTGCTCGAGGAGCTGCGACCCGAGGTGTCGTATCGTGTACTGCCTCATAGTGGTGACGGTGGCGGTGGCGGTGGCGGTGGTGCACGACATCAGCTGCTGTCCGAGTTTGCCGAGGGCGTGCACAGTTTGCACGACCAGGAGGTGTACTACATTGGTGTCATTGACATCTTGACCAAGTACAACATCAAGAAGAAGACGGCCAACTTTTGCAAGTCGTTCCTGTGGGAAGAGCGGACGCTGTCGACGGTGCCACCGGCGCACTACCGCAAGCGCATCGTGCGCTACACAAAGATCATCTTCCCCGAGGTCACGTGACGACGATGCACGACAACAGAGCACAAGAATGTGTGTGTGTGTGTGTATGAGTACATGTGTGAGTATGTATGTAAGTGTACACAATTGTGTATGTGTGTGTGTGTGACGTGCAAGAGCGACGAACAAACATGTACAAGCCAACAATACGTGTGCACACGGCATGTGTGTATGTCACGCACACACACGCACTCTCTTCACCTCTCTGCACTTTTCCTCCTCACTTACACAAGACGCACATAAGCATGTATGTATATGTGTAACTGTACATAATATGTGCACGCACTTGTATGTTTTGCACACATGTTGCACAAGTTTGTACTGTGTATGTGCGTGTGTTTGTGTACACGATGACATGCATGTATGCATGCACACATGTGTCTGTTTGCACGCTTGCTTGCCAAGGTGCACATACACACACGCATACGCATACATACAAACACACACAGTCTTGTACACACACATACAGGTGCACACATTTGTTGACTTTGTTAGTACGACAGCGGCGACAGCAGCGGACAGATGGCACAGAACATTCTGCTCGACCCGAGCATACGCAACTGGGTGCTGCTGCCACTCATTGCCATCTTGCTCTTTGTCAACATACTGCGCCACTATGCGGCACTGCTCATGGCGTCGGCGACAAAGCCGAACATGAGTCGCATTTGCAAGACCAACGTCGTCAACTACGCGCGCCTGCTGCTCGGCTCGGGCGGCTCGTTGCCACGTGCGTCGTTTGCCGCACGCGCCAAGGCGATGATCGACGGCGACCTGAAGCAAGAAGTCGACCCGCCCAACCCGATGGACATGATCAGCGACCCTGCCTTCATGACGAACATGCTGAAGAACCAGTTCATGACGATGGTGCCGAACATTGGCATGATGATGCTCATCTCGTACTTTTTCTCAGGCTTCGTTGTCGCGCAGTTTCCTTTCCCGCTCTCGCCGCGCTTTCGGGGCATGGTGCAGCGCGGCCTCGACATTGACGACCTCGACGGCAACTACGTCACCTCGCTCAGCTTGTTCTTCATTGTCATGGCGGGCAGCCAAGGGCTGCTGTCGCTGCTGCTCGGTCAGAATGTCGATGACATGAATGAGCAGGCGATCATGATGCAGCAAATGGCGAGCGGCGCGGCCGCCGCGGCACCGGAGAACTACCAGGTCATCTTCAAGCAGCTGTCGTCGGAGCTGGCGTTTAGCGCGGAGCGACACCGCTGCACATACGACGACGCGCCAGAGCTGCTGCTGAAGGAGTGGAAGGCGACACGCAAGCAGCAGCAGCAGTCGCAGTCGCAGTCGCAGCAACAGCAGCGAGCGTAAGGCGAGGAGAAACGGAAAGGCGAGTGGGGCAGAGATGCACACGTCGGTGGAGTGCATAAACACGTGTATGTGTGTGTGTGTGTGGTGTATGCATAAGTGCAGTAACGGTGTGTGCGTGTGTCATGTGCGACAAGGTCTGTACATGACGTTGTTGCGTCTTTGTTTGTCTGCATGTGTGCTCTGCACTTCTCTCTTTGTCTTGTGCGTATGTGTGTGTGCGTATTGTAGTGGCAGTGACGTCTTTTGCACAACAGCAACAACAAGCAGCCTATACGCGATGCACCTGCAGGTGTACCTGATCGATGGCAAGCGCGTGTACACGCTGAAGAAGCTTGACCCCGAGGGCAAGCCCACGCTGAGCGCCCATCCCGCGCGCTTCAGCCCCGACGACAAGTACAGCCGTCACCGCGTCACGATCAAGCGCCGCTTCAAGGTGCTCGCAAGCGACAAGCGGCCAAAGCCCATGTAAGCGCAGCCAAGACAGTCAGGCATACGCGGCGGTGTACATGTGTGTGTGTGTGTGTATGTGTATACCCACGTAAGAAAACTAAGAAGGCGACGTCGTATGTGTGTGTGTGTGTACGTAACATGAGGCAGTAAGCAGAGAGAGAGAGGGCTGCGACGAGCAATGACACGCAGTGTGCACATTCGAGAGTGTACACATATGTGTTGCGACACGATATGTACCTTGTTGTTTATGTTTATGTAGTCTCGTCGCAGGCATGCCACGTCGATTGCGTGGCAGCGACGTGGCGACGCCACCGACAGCGGCAATGCTGCGGCTGTGCGGACGAGCAGCAACAGCAATGGCGGCAACGATGGCGACGTATGTGTGTGCGCGGCGTGACTTCTTTGCGCCGACGCAGCGCTGCGCCGCGCCCGCGCCCGCCTCCTCGTCTTCGCAGCAACAACAACAGCAGCAGTTGTTGTTGTCGACGTACACGACACCGATGCAGCCGCTTGCGCTGCAGCTCCTGCCACCGCTGAAGTGGAACGCACTGCAGCGGCTGAACGTCAGCAACTGCTGCACCGACAAGGGCGAGAGCACGCTCGATGGCACGCTCGACTGGATCGGCTACCAGCTCTTCCTCGACGGCCTGCTGCCGCACACGCGCGTCACACGCCGTCCGTCGCTCGTGCACGCGGCGGCGGCGGAGGGTGCGAGCCGCGATGTGGCGGCGACGGCAGCGGCCATCTCGCTGCTGTCGCCACCAGCTGCACCGCAGCCTTGTACAGCGCAGTCTGTGCTGCCAGGGGCGGTGCTCGCGCCGAGTGAGCTGCGTCGGCTGTGCAAGGAGCGCGACGCGACGGTGGCGCACATGCGCAAGCACGGTGTGCAGCTGCGCCGCAGCGTGCAAGAGACGGCGATCACGATTGGCTGCGACGAGGCGGGCCGTGGGCCGCTTGCGGGGCCGGTGGTGGGCGCCGCGGTGTGCCGTCTGCCCATGTCAAGCTTCGACAATGCGTATGAGCGCCTCTACGACGCCCCGGAGCAGTTTCAGATCTTTGACAGCAAGTCGGTGCCGGAGAGTCAGCGCGATATGGTCTTCTCCATGGTGACGGGGCACTGCGACTTCTTTGACATTGCCCAGACGCGCCGCTTTGTCGTGCACCACTGCGGCAGTGACGCGGCACCCGGTGACGCGCTGACGCTGAAGCGGCACGAGTCGTTTGTGCGCATGTCGCAGCTGCCGTTCAAGAAGCTGCTGTCGATGCAGACGCCATACCTCATCTCGTACCATGGCGCGAACAGCGCGGGCAACTACCTGTACCTGTGGTCCGTCGGCATCGCCAACCACTCGTACATTGACCGCATGAACATCTTTGCCGCGTCCATGCACACGATGCACCGCTCTGCCTTTGCCATTTGGCACATGCTGACTGACACCCGCTTCTCGTACGCCGTCGCGGCACGGCCGCGTGGCTTGAGCATCGCCGACTACCTACATGAGCGCTTCTGCCGCGTCGCGCAGCCGCAGCACGAGCGGCAGCCACGCTTCGCGCGCGAGCTGGCGACGCTGCTGCAGCGTCACAACGGCAACAGCAGTCGTGCTCGCAGCAGCAGTAGCAGTAGCAGCAACAGCAGCGGTAGGAAGAGCAGCAGCAGCAGCAAGGACGAGCGCGATGGCGCTGCCGACGTGCCGCCGCCACAGTTGCTGCTGAAACGACAGCCACCACTGGTGCTCATTGACGGTCACGCGGTGCCCGAGGCGAGCCACGCGTACTTTACCGACCCCGCCGTCTGCGGTGGCGATGTGCAGCCCATCATCGAGGGCGACAAGCGTAGCCTGTCGATTGCGGCCGCGTCGTGTCTGGCAAAGGTGACGCGAGACGAGCTGATGCAGTACCTTGACGCGCTCTACCCGGGCTATCACTTTGCCGACAACAAGGGCTACCCGGTTGAGCTGCACATGCGCACCGTGCTGCGTGACGGCCTGTGCCCTGTGCATCGCAAGACGTTTGCGCCGTGTCGCCTGGCCATCGAGCGACAGAAGCGTCGTCGCGAGCGCGAGCAGCAACAACAGCAACAGCAACAGCGACGGCAGCGCAGCGCATGACGAGCGTGCGAGCGCAAGCATAGATGACCAAAGTACACATATGTGTGTGTTTGTGTTTGTTTGTGTGCGTGACGTGCAGTGACGATAGAACAGATGGCGCATGTGACAGACGATGCGTGTAACAAGAATACGAGCGTGTGTGTATGTGTGCATACATATATACATATAGACGTACATGTCATGCACGGCGTTCCTGTGTCTGTATGCACGTATGTGTATGCACACATTGTTTGCACATGTGTTTTCCTGCTTGTTGTAGTCGCTCCTCTTGTAGCGCCTCGGCTGCGTTTGCACTCATACACACACATACACATACATACACATACACGTAAGCACGTGACGGACACATGGCCGACACACTCATCGCGTTTCGTGGCAAAGACTATGCGTTGACGGCCGCGGCGGGCCTGAACGCCTTCTACTACATCAAGATCTCCGACACGGAGGACAAGATCACGCAGCTCGACACACATCAGCTGCTTGCCTGCGTCGGCGAGAATGGCCCACGCGTCAACTTCACCGAGTACATCAAGCGCAACCTCGCCCTCAACCGCGTCCGCGAGCACGGCCGTCACAGCAGCTGCCATGCCACGGCGCACTATATGCGCAACGAGCTGGCGAATGCGCTGCGCAGCCGCGATGGCGCGTACGCGGTCAACTCCCTCTTCGCCGGCTACGACGTACCCGCGTCAGCCGACGACACGGTGACGCCCGGGCCGCGGCTGTACTACCTCGACTACCTCGGCACGCTGCAGGCGGTGCCATATGGTGCACACGGCTACGGTGCACCGTTTGTGACGGCCATACTGGATCGCTACTGGCGCGCCGACCTGACGCCCGAGGAGGGCCTGGCGCTCATGCAGCAGTGCTGCGACGAGGTCAAGAAGCGCGTGGTGGTGAGCAACGCACACTTTATTGTCAAGGCCGTCAACGCCGACGGCGTCACAACGGTGACGAGCGTCAGCTAAGCGTCAACACGTGTATGTGTATACGTGCGCATATGTGTCACTGTGTGTATCACTGACACTAGAGCAGAAGATGAGAGAGAGAGTGTGTGTGTGTGCAGGGGCGACGTCATGGCGGCGACGTCGTGTGCGGCGATGCACAAGAAAGGCAGCGCAGAAGTGATGGTGCGTGTATGTGTGTACGTGACGAGCATTGCAATGTAGGCATGTACTGTGCAAGCGAGCACGATGTCGATGCACAGCAAACGGGGTGCGTGCAGACGTGTATATATGCACATACACACATATGTATACGCATACATGCATCGTGCATACGTATGTGTATGTGTGTGTGTGTACATGGCATAACGATGTGCGACATGGTTGGCCTGTGTGCTGTGCGCGTGCCGTGACATGTATGTGTGCTTGTTGCTTCTGCTTGTGTATGTGCTGCGTGTAGTTGTCGTTATCGTCGACGGCGCACAGGCAGAGCATGTCGACATCGGTGGCGGCTACGCAAGGCGACAAGGCCAGCAACAACACGACAACAGACACCGTCGCCATGCAGCCACAGCACGGCGGCACCACGTCCGTGCACTGGAAGCTGTTTGCGCTGCCGCCCTTCTTCACACCGCAGCCGGCGCCCGCAACGCTGGCGCGGCAGACGGCGCTGTGGTGTGCGCTGCTGCTCGACCACGCCGCGTACTGTGCGTCACACACGCAAGCAGATGGCACGTGTGCGCTGCTGCGACTGTACACGTGCAGCAGCGACATCTTTCACAACCGCAGCGTGTCGCGCCGCCTGCCCGCACACGCCGCACGCGCGGTGCTCGAGGCGCTCGTGCGTGACCACTCCAACCACGCCGTCGGCCTCACCCTCGACTTGTCAAGCAACAACAACAGCAGCAGCAGCAGCAGTGCCGGCGACAGCTACGCAGTGCTCGTCGCGACGGTGCAGGGCGGCTACGAGCAGCTCGAGCAGTCGCTGCTGTCGTGGGTGCTCGACGTGGGCGCGGGCACGACGACGACGATGCTGACGCGCAAGGGCGCCGTCATGACCTTTGACGAGCTTGTCGCGGGCAAGTGTCTGTACTACACCAAGGCGTCGAGCGGCGGCGGCGGTGGTGGCAGCAGTGGTAGCAGTAACAACAGCAACAGTACGAACAGTGGCAGTCGCGTGTACTTGTCGCGTACGTCGGACGAGGCGGTGCTGCCTGTCGGCGATGTGGGTGCACTGAGCGAGGAGCAGGCCATACGCGTGTTCCTGCAGGCGCTCAATCATCGCCCGACGTCGGTCATACGGCCGTACAAGATCACGCTGTTCAACATGGACGGCAGCAACACACAGCCGTACCAGGGCGTCAAGTTTGGTGGACAGTGAGCGATGTGTACACACACGCAAGGCAAAGCAACAATACAAGGCAACGATGACAAGACAAGCTCTCATTGTGTGTTTGTGCATCCGTCTTGCTGTCATGTTAGCTGTTGTGACTACATACATACATACATACACACAGAGAGAGAGAGATGCGGCCCGTCGAGTCGGCGCTGCTGCTGCCTACGACGCTTGCCGAGTGGTCGGTGCTGCTGCGTGCGGCGCTGCAGCCGCCGCTGTCGTCGCTGTGGTGGCCACCGCACTTTTGTCTGCACACACCGCGCACACAACAGCGCATCTGGCCGCAAGCATACACGGCCACCCTACTCGCCTCCGCCGCCGCAAACAAAGGTCAACAGCAACAGCAACAGCGTCATCGACCGAGTGCGGTGCTCGTGTTGCTCTCGCCCGTCACACTGTCAGACGATTGCGCAAGCAGCGGCAGCAGCAGCAGCACGCAGCAGCAGCAGCAGCAGCAGCAGCAGCGCCTTGACTTGTGCATCACACTGACGGAGCGCACACACCGCGTGCGTACACACAAGGGCCACGTCAGCTTGCCCGGTGGCCGCGTTGACCCCGGCGAGAGTGCCCCGCACGCCGCACAGCGCGAAGCTGCCGAGGAGGTTGGCGTGACAGCAGACAGCTACGACGTCCTTGGCGCACTCGCACCTGTCGTGACGCAGACGGGCGAGTGTGTGGTGACGCCGTATGTTGCCCTCGCGGCACACGCGCTGACGCCGTACCGCGCGAGCACCGCCGAGGTGGCCTCGCTGTGCTATCTGCACCTGTCACGTCTACTGCTGCACGCGCCACAAACACACGCGCGTGTGCGCAAGCAAAGACAGTCACAAGCGCACGACACGCCGACGCGTGCGCCGTCCTCGTCGTCGCCGGCGCTGCCGCAGTCGGAGATGTGCGACTACCCGGCCTTTTTTGCATCGCCCTCGCAGCAGACACCGACACCACCGCTACGCGGCACAGCTGCAGGAACAGCAACGCATGGCAGCATCGACGACGACAAGGCAACGCCGCTGCTGTTGCCACCACGCGACTACCCGGGCAAGCTTGTGTGGGGCCTGACGTCGAGTGTGCTGTGCGAGCTGCTTGTACGTGTGGCGCATGCGGTGCAGCAGCAGCACTACCCGGCCAACGCACACGCACACGCGACGGCGCTGCTGCAGCCAAGCAACGTGCTCGCCGTGGACAACAACGAGGACGACGACGTCAGCAGCAATGATACGGCCGACAGCAAGCCCACCACAACAACGACGTCAGCGGCGACGACAACAACGACAAGGGCGACCATGTAACATATTGGTGCACTAACATGCTCACACATACACACTCTCACTCACTCTCTCCCTATCTCTTACTGCAGCGTATACATTAGCTGCTACACAATAACACATATGCACACATATATATATATACAAACAACGGTATTTACGCATATACACATATGCAAACATGTACACACACACACACAAACACGACTATCGCTATACATGACATCGACACGTATAAGCAGCGTGCTACAAGCACATACGACTCGACGTGTCTTGTACAGAGAGACGCAGATACACACACATGCATACACACACACACATCATCGACGGTGGCCCTGTTGGCTGTGTGTGTGTGTATGTGTGTGTGTGTCCGTGTCATGACAGCAAGCGCACCCGTGCACCACTGTGTCCTCACTTGTGTGGCTGTTGTGTAGCAAGTTGTGGACGACGTCTTTGTGCGTGTGTAGACAGACAGACACACACACACACACACAATCGCACATAGGCACACACACACACACACAGTCGCCCGTCATGGTTGAGTGGCGCGGCGCGGCGCGCGTGTGGCGTGTGCTGCTCGTGACGCTGCTGCTGACGCTGCTGGCATGCAGCCACTATGCGACGCTGCAGTCGTTTATGGCAAACATACACACGGGCAACGGTAATAGCAGTAGCAGTAGCAGCAAACTACGTCACGCCCGCCGCCTCGCACAGGCGCTGCAGCAGCACATTGCGCACGTCGACGCCAGCGCCGTGTCGCGGTTGCTCGCGGGCAACAGCAGCAGCAGCGACAAGGCGAGTGTGCGTGTGGCGACGGCGTTGCAGGTAGTCGCGACGATCGAGCAGCAACACCCACGCGTGCCCTCGCCGTTCAACTACCTCGCCGACATGCTCGAAGACGTCAGCGCCGAGGCGCAGCACATCATCACCACCGTATTCCATTACTTTGCCCACGTCAACGGCGACGGCGGTGTGTACAGCCATCCGCTGACGAATGCGTATCGTCATCAGCGCTACAAGCTCGCCTCGCGCTTCCTTGACACGCCGCTGTTTGGCCAAGCATCCGTCACAGCAGCAGCAACAACAACAAAGGGCAAGGTGCAGACAAGCAACAGGCGCCAGCACGACGCACTCGTGTACGAGGTGTACGCGGCGGCGCTGTCATGCGAGGACGTTGTGCAGGTTGACGCGCGTGTGGCACTCGTCACCGTCGACGATGTGCTGGACGACACGCGGCTGTGCGTCCGCGTGCACGCGCAGCGCGTGCTCTATGCACACAGTCGGCTGCGACAAGTCTACATGCAGCACCACCATCGCCATCGCGTACAACGTCGTCATCGTCGTCACGGCGACGGTGTGCCTCACGACGGCGAGGACGACGACGAGGATGACGATGACAGCAGCGTCACGGACGCGCAGGAGGCGTTGCTTGTGTCGATGCTGCGCACGAAGCTGCAACAACAACAGGAACAGCAGCAACAACAACAACGAGTGCCGCCACGCATTGTCGCGCCGCCGTCGACGGTGCGCTCGGGCATGTGGCTGCATCCGCTGAATGAGCAGACACCGCTGTTGCCGGGTGTGCTGCCGCCACCTGACGCGCTGATTATGCATCCCGGCGCGTTTGTCGACTTAGCCGATGCGCTCTTCTACTATGTCTTTGGCGTAGCCATGGAGCACGTGCACTGGCGGCAGCACGCATGCGTCGTGCTCGTCGTCGCGCTGTGGTGTCTGCTGCTGCTCGCCTCGGCAGCACGACAAGCAGTACGTGCACGACGTACCATGGCAGCAGTAGCAGCAGTAGCAGCAGCAGCAGCAGCAGCAGCAGCAGCGACGGTGCGCGAGGACGAGGTAGTGGCTGCGCAGCCAGCGCAGCAACAGCAGCAACAACAAGAGCAGGACGTGACGGTGCCTGCTGCTGTGGGCTAGTATCACATACACACACACTTACATACGGCATGTGTTGCATGCTTGCAGCCGTCGTTATTGCATGGTACTACCTGCTCACATCAGACACAACACACACACACACACACACACACACACACACACACACAGAGAGATAGACACCGACACACATGATGAGCACGAGCGAGCGCGGTGACGCGCCAGTAGCAGCACCACGTCGTCGTGACGCCCGCCTCGTCGCCGCCCTCACCGCCGCACTGCGCGGTATGCGCGACTTTGCTGACAAGCCAGCTGCCGAGGCGGCGGCGTATGCGGCGTGTGTGGTGCAGACGGTGCGCGACGGCGCCGTTGACGCGGCCGAGTGTCGCGATCAGCTGCTCGGCATCGTGGCGAATGTGCGCAGTCTGGACGGGGAGCTGACCGCGCAGCACATCACCGCCACCGCACTCGCGACGATGGATGTGTCGCAGATGCTGTCGGCCGCGCAGCGACGCGCGCGGCGGGCGTGGGCGCGCAAGCGCGCCCGTGAGCAGGTCAACGTCGACCGCACCCGCATGCTCTGTGACAAGTGCGGCCTCGTGCGTCGTGATCGCCTCAATGTCAACGAGGTCGGCCTCGACTCGGAGGAGAATGGCACGCAGTTTGACTACAACTTTGACAACACGTGTGACTGCTCACACAGCTCAACGGACCACGACGACGAGGACGAGAGCGACGACGAGGCAACGGATGTCAAGGACGACAGTGACACGTCTGCGCAACCACAACCAGCTGCTGCTACTACGACCACGACGACAACGACAACGACAACGGCGGGCGAGGACACGTCGGCTGTTGTCGACGAGGGCAAGCAATGACACGTGCGTGCGTGCGATGGGAGCAGCATACGCGTTGTGTAAGCAGGTCACAAACACACATACGCATGAGCATGTGTTTGTGTATGTATGCCTGTCGTACATCTTACTTGTTTGCATACCTATACATGTGTGTGACATGACATGTGTGTCTGTAACACAGCGTGACGTGACACACGGCATGGCAGAGGGCTACTACATGCTGCATGACGTGCGTACGGCATCAGCACAGTCGTTGCCGCTGTCCTCGTCGTCGCTCACGGCCGCCGTGTACGCCGAGGCGGCGGCGACGGTGGAGCGGCTGCGGGTGCGGCTGCGTGCACTGCAGCAGACGCCAGACCACACAGCCAAGGCGAATGCGGCGGTGGCGACGGCGGCACTCGCACGTCGCGCATGTGCCACGTCGAAGAGCGGCAGCAGCAGCAGTAGCAGTAGTGTTGTTGCTGCTGTAGCGCCTGCATACTGCTTTGTGCCCGTGTCGACGGCGCCGTGGTACAGCAGTGCGGGTGTGACAGCGTCATCGTCCGTGTGTAGCACACGCCTAGTCGTCGACCGACACAAGGACGACGACAACACCGCAAGCGATGACACACGTGCGCACGCAACAACAGAAGCAGTAGCAGCAGCAGCAGCAGCACAAGATGTGGCTTGTGCTGCTGCGACCATGACGACGCGCACGCAGACGGCTGCTACACGCGCGTCGAGTGCACCGCTGGCACGTCATGCGCCGGAGCAGCCACCTGCACGCACTCGTCGTGTGCAGCTACAGGCTGAGCAGCAACAACAGCAGCAGCGAGCGACGATGACGACGAGTGCGGCGCACACGCGCGTGTCGTCGCCGCTCGTTCTCTTGACCGAGGCGGCACAAGAGCAGCAGCAGCAGCAGCAGCGCGAGGTGATGATGCGCAGCGCCAGCGATGCACGCGACGAGGCGCAGCTGCGCACGTGGCTGCAGGCGATGCTCGGCTTGTCGTTTGTGTACACGGCCGCCGACGATAGCTTCACACTGCGTGCGAGCGCGCTGACGCAGTCATGCACAACAACAACGGCGGCAACAACAAGGGCGCCACGCAATGTCGACGAGGACAGCAGCGATGCACTGCCCGTCATCTTCTCCGACGGCGTCGTGCTCGCGTACCTCATACGCGTGCTCGAGCGTCGACGCTGCGATCGCCTGGCGGCGGTGCTGCCGACGAGCAAACCAGCAGCCAAGCGACACAATGTGCGTTGCTGCATCGACTATCTGCAGCAAGAGCGCGGTGTGTTGTTTGACGTGCCGCTCGTTGACGAGCTGCTGCTGTGTGGCGATGTGCGCGGTGTGCTGAGTGTGCTGCGTGCGCTACGCGCGACGTACCGCCTTGCACATCGCCACAACACACGCGCGGCGTCAAACTAGAAGCAAAGTGCACGCACACATACAAACATACACACACATACATACAAACACGTAGTGCGTGTGCGTTGACTTGTGTGCCATGTAGCACCCTCTGCTACAAGCTTTGCACAGCACGCACACACTCGCAACACACACACACACACACACGTTTGCTTGCTTGTGTTTGTCAGCCATGACGACCACCACGCAAGCCGACGAGCGCAGCGGCGGCGTTGTCGACGCGCCCTACTACTACGCCGGCATCGATCTTGGCACGTCGGGTGTGAAGGTGGCCATCATGGACGGTGTCAGCGGCGTCGTCGTGGCGAGTGCGACTTCGCCGCTGACGGTGTCGCGACCGCAGCCGCTGTGGTGCGAGCAGGACCCCGAGGCGTGGTGGAGTGCGACCAATGCAGCCTTTGCACAGCTGCGACAGCAGCAGCAACAGCAGCAGCAAGCTGCGTCATCGTTTGACCTGCGTCGTGTCCGCGCCATTGGCTTGTCGGGCCAGATGCATGGCGCGACGCTGCTCGACGCGCAGCTGCGTGTGCTGCGGCCGTGCATCTTGTGGTGCGATGGCCGCTGTGCACGCGAGTGTGCTGAGCTCGAGGCGGCCGTGCCGCACGCGCGCACCACCACGGGCAACTGCATCATGCCCGGCTTCACCGCCGGCAAGCTGCTGTGGGTGCGCAAGCACGAGCCGGCGGTGTTCGCGCGTGTGCACAAGGTGCTGCTGCCAAAGGACTACCTGCGCATGCGCATGACGGACGGCGCGGTGTGCTGCTGCGATGCGTCTGACGCATCGGGCACGATGTGGCTCAACACGGCCGCCCGCGACTGGGACGATGACCTGCTCGCCGCGACCGGTCTCACACGCGCACACATGCCCACGCTGTGCGAGGGCGTCGACGTCACGGGCTACGTCCGCGGCGACGTCGCCGCGTCGTGGGGCTTGTCGACGCAGACGCGCGTGGCGGTCGTCGGTGGGGGTGGCGACAATGCCGCGGGCGCCGTCGGGGCGGGGCTGCACGCGCCCGGGCAGGCGATGCTGTCACTGGGGACGTCGGGGGTGTACTTTGTTGTCTCGGGCGGCTTCCACGCGAACACGCGCGAGGCGGTGCACAGCTTCTGTCACGCCCTGCCAGGACGCTGGCACCTCATGTCAGTCATGCTGAGCTGCACATCGTGCGTCGACTGGGCTGCCGCGCTGCTGGGCTGCACCAGTGTACAGCAGTTTGTCGACTTGGCCGCAGAGGCAGGTGGCACAACAACAACAACAACAACAGCGCAGCAAGCGCGTCTGCTGCAGGCGCCCTACTTTCTGCCCTACCTCGCGGGCGAGCGCACGCCACACAACAACGCCCATGCCAAGGGCGTCTTTTTTGGCCTCACACTGCAGCACACACGCGCCGATGTAGCGCGGGCGGTGCTCGAGGGCGTCAGCTTCGCGCTCGCCTCGGGCATGGACGCGGTGCACCGCTGCGATGTGACGCCGTCGAGCATTACCCTCATCGGCGGCGGCTCGCGCAGTGCGCTGTGGCGTCAGATGCTCGCGGACGTGTCGGGGCAGCCACTCGAGTACTGCACGGGCGCCGAGGTGGGACCGGCGCTCGGGGCGTGTCGCCTAGCACAGATTGCGCTGGAAGCTGCGCCGACACAGCAGAAGCAGCAGCAGCAGGCAGCGGAGTTGTGCACGACAACAAGCAGCAGCAGCAACAACAAGGACACGGCCAGCGCCTGCAGCCCACGTGCCACACGCTCGCTGACTTCGCTGTTGCCGCGCCTGCCACTGAAGCAGCGTCACGTGCCAGACGCGGCGATGCACGCCATGTACGCGCAGCGCCGTCGCATCTTTGCGCAGCTCTATACGCAGCTCTACCCGCTCATGTCATCGGCGAAGCTGTAACGACAGCACACACACGTGTGTGTGTGTCTGTGTCAACGGTAGCGTTGTTTCTTGTCACTCTACGTCATTTTTCGCTCGCTCGCTCTCTTGTCATTGTCGTGTGCCATGACGCAAAACGCAATACGCAGCATAACAAAGTATGTGCTGTGCTGTGCTGTGTGTGTGTGTGTGTGTGTGTAACGACGTCGTGGTGACGCAACAAAAGGCACGAAACGTATGTGCACACACACACAAGACTCGCGTCGCGAGGGACAAGTACACGTGCAAAGACGGACGCATGTGCGCGCAAGTGAGGCTACGCATATGTGTACATGTCTGTGCGCATATGCTGCGACTCTTTACCTCTCTTGACACTGCAAAGCAACATATACAAGTACTCACCACACACACACGCGAGCAACAACACACACGCACACACATATATACACACGTTTGTGCACGCAGCCATGGCGACAATGACGACCAACCCCGACATTGAGACGGACATTCCGAACGCGATCTACGGCTTCTTTCGCGACCTCAACCGCGCCGTCGACAACCGTGACGTGGGCGCGCTGTATGAGCTGTACGAGTCGCGCTTCGACGCGCTGACGCAGGAGTACTATGTTGTGGGCATGGGTCAGTTCCGCTCATGGCCGTCGCCAAAACTGCCGCAGGTGGCGAGCGAGCTGCGCAACCGCACCGCCGACTTGCTGTACACGTTCTTGTACAACAAGCACCTCTTCACCGGCCGCGCGGTGCGCCACGCTGACGCCACCGGCGCGTGGGCGACGTTCAACGAGCTCTTTGACCTGCTCACGCGTGGCATGTGTGAGCTGCCGAGCGGCATGTTGTGGGACGTGTTTGACGAGTTTGTCTTCCAAATGACGGTCGTCTACCAGCGCCGCTTCTCCGGCGCCGTCGAGTGGGCCGTGCCGCAGGCGTTTCGCCTGCTCGACCGCGTCATTGCCGAGTCGAATGTGCGCGAGGTGCTGCGGCCCAGCGAGGCAAGCGACGAGCCGCGCAAGCGCGCCCACAACACACGCTCGCTCAGCGGCTACTTTGCGACTGTGGCCAAGGCAAAGCTGAATGTGCTGCTCGGCGACTACTATGGCGCGCTGTCGAAGCTCGAGGTGCTTGACATTTACGGTAGCGGCCGCGGTGTGCTGCAGAGCGTTGTGCCCGCGCACATTTCGCTCTTTTACCACATTGGCTTCAGCTACCTCATGCTGCACCGCTACGAGGACGCGAGCAACTGCTTTCGCCGCTGCCTCAGCGTCAAGGCCAAGGGCCGCCGCTTCTCCGAGCGCGTGCAGCTCGACGCGGCGTACCTGTTTGTCTGCGCCCGCGTGCTTGGTGGCATGGTCGTGAGCAACATTAGCTACTACCTCGATAGCAACAAACTGCCCGCCTTCGAGGACGACAAGGAGACACTGCGCTCCGGCGACGAGGACCGCTTTCGCGAGGTGTTTGAGCGCTGCAGCCCCAAGTTTCTGGCCGTGCCTCCGGCAAGCAGCGGCACGGGGAGTGGCGGTCATGCCTTTGCGGCCAACCACGGCGGCCTGCGCGGCAGCGAGGGCCGCGAGCTGCAGGCGCGCATGTTCCGTCGCGCGGTGCAGCAGCAGCAGCAGATCATCAAGCTGAGGGGCTACTTTGGCGTGTACCAGAACACCAAGATGAGTCTGCTCGAGACGCTGCTCGAGACGGACGACGGCTACGCGCCGCTGTTCGCGCTCAAGATGCGCTCACGCCAGCTCGTGCACGATGGCGAGTCGGCCAACCTGCTCTCGGGGCAGTACCGCGTCAGCTCGCAGTATGACTGCATTGTCAGCGACGACAGCGTCGAGGTGGTGTCGTGTGCGACATTTGGCGGCACCGAGGCGAAGCTGTACAACAAGATCAAGGGCCTGCAGCGTGACCAGCGGCAGACGCTCAAGCCCGGAAGCGGGCCGCGGCAGGCGCGTCGTGACTATGGTGCGGCTGCGCAGGGCATCAGCAACAATGCGGCACGGCGTCAGCTCTACGGCCGCGGCGGGGCCGCGGCGCGCGGTGGCGGCGTCGGTGGCGGTCGCGGCGGGGCGCGGCAGCACGGTGGCCGCATGCCGGCGGCAGTGGTGCAGCCTGGCAACAACTTGTTCAATCGTAATGAGCACTAAACAAGGCAACAAATGTGTGTGTGTGTGTGTGTGTGTGTGTGTGTGTGCGCGCGTATGTGGCACGTAACGCATCGTCACACACGAGTAAGAGGCAAAAGGCAAGAGCAGACGAGATAAGCAAGGTGACATGCACGCACGCGGCGCACGCACAAGAGTAACACGACGAAGGACAAGTGTAGCGCATGCGCGTGTCCTTGTTTGTGTGTAGAGAAAGAGAGAGCACGTGTGCGTGTGTGTGTGTGTGTGACGTGGTCGGTGAACGAGTCGCATGTAGTGACATAAGTAGTCGACACATACGAGCGCTCATATGCATGCATGCGTGTGTGTGTATGAGTGTGTGTGTAAAAGATGACACGACTATGCAAGCCATGTCACCGCACGCCTGCGCGTGTACGCGTACATGTTGACGTGCACAGACACTGATGTGTGCGCTTGCTCGTGTTTGTGTAGCGTCATCGCCACTTTGTCTGTGTGTGTGTGTGTGTGTCTGTGTGCGTGGCGATGTTGTACGATGATCACCTTGAGGATGAGCTGCCGGAGGTGCCCGTGTATGCGCCACCGCGGCGCCCCGTCGCTGACACACAGGAGCAGCGCCTCGAGAGACTCGAGCACGAGCTGCGCAGCCTGCGTGCTGACATGCAGCGCAACAGCAGCAACAGCAGCAGCCGTGTGCGCGCCACGCCGTCACCGCCGTCGACGGCGGCAGACGAAAAGTCCGCAGACGAGAAGCCTGCAGACGACAAGGCGACAATGACAACGTCTTCGTCATCACCTGTGCAGCCAGATGACGCAGCAGACGCGGCCATTGATTGTGAGCTGCGTCGCGCCGTATCGCACTTGTCGCCATCGTTCACGTGCAGCAAGCGTGATGCACTGCTGCTGCTCGCGGCTATACGACGCGGCGGTGATGCATACGCGCGTGGGAGTGGCGGCGGTGGCACAACTGGCAGCGGCAGCAGTAGCGGCGTCAGCATCATGGGTGCTGGTGGTGGTGGTGGCACGTTGGCAGACAAGCTGCAGGCCCTCGCTGCCGAGCACCGCGCACTCGAGCAGCGACTGGAGCGCAAGAACGAGGAGTGTGACATGCTGCGCGACGAGCTGGCTGGCGCGCGACAGCGACTGCAGGCGACGCAGGAGCACGCGCGCCAGCGCGCCGCGCTGCTGTCACAGCGCAGTGAGGAGCTGCGACGACAGCTGCTGCTCGAGGAGACGCGCACGGAGAAGATGCACGTGCGCAACAGCGCCCTTGAGCGCGACAATGCCCGTCTGAAGGCGCGCCTGCACGACCAGCTGCGCTAGCATGTGTGTGCTCTTGTGCACTTCATCGTGTATGTGCGTGCGCATGTTTGCGTATGTGTGTGTGTGTTTGTATGCGTGCTTGTGCATATGTGTGCACATGTGTAATGTTGCTGACTTGGTCATATCGTAGTCGTGACAAGTAGTACACACGTACACGCAAAGCAGACACACACACACGCACACACGCGAGCGGTTGCACTTGTACAGATACGCGCTTACTTGCCGTCAAGACGTTTCGCACACTGGCAAAGATGGGCGTGCAGCGCACGGTGCGGCGCGAGGGCAGCGGGCGTGTGCCAGTGGCTGGCGAGCAGGTGACGGTGCATTGCACCGGCTACGTGGCTGGCAAGACGCGCACACGATTCTGGTCGACGCACCAGGACGACAAGCCCTTCACGTTTGTCGTCGGTCGCGGTGAGGTCATACGTGGCTGGGATGAGGGTGTGCTGCAGATGCGACAAGGCGAAGTCGCCGAGCTGCTCATGACGCCCGACTTTGGCTACGGCGCGCGCGGCTTCCCGGCGTGGCAGATACCGCCCAACGCGGACTTGCTCTTCGAAGTCGAGTTGCTGAAGATTGGCAGCTAGCGACATTGTTGCACTCACATGTGTGCGTGCCTGTGTGCGTACTTTTGTTTGTGTTCTTGTTACATAACGATGTATGTATGTGTGCGTCGTGTCGTTTACGTATGTGCTTACAGGTGTTTGTGTGTGTGTCTGTGTGTCTGTGTCTGTGTGTGTGTGTGTACTTTTTGCCATGTACTGTTGCAACTGCACACACACACACATGCACACACATGCACGAGTGCGCGTGTGCGAGACGACATGACGATACGCTACTCTGTGGTTGTGCCGGCGTATCGCGAGAGCGGCAACCTCGACGCGCTGGTGCGACGCGTGTTTGCTGCGATGCGCGCCAGCGGCTTTGCCGTCGAGGAGCTGGAGATGATCATTGTCGATGACAACTCGCGTGACGGCTCGGTCGAGGTCGTGCAGCAGTTGCAAAAGGAGGGCTACACGGTCGACATTGTCGTGCGCACCACCGAGCGTGGCCTCAGCAGCGCCGTCATTTGCGGCCTGCAGCGCGCACGCGGGGCGTGCATGGTCGTCATGGACGCCGACTTGCAGCACCCGCCCGAGGTGGTGCCGCAGCTGTTTCGTGCGCTGCTGTGGCAAGACGTGGAGTTTGTCTGCGGCACACGCTACGGCGCTGGCGTGCAGATTGACAAGAACTGGCCCCTGCACCGCCGCGTCGTCTCGGCGACGGCGCGCGCGCTGGCACGTCCGCTGACGTCGCTGTCCGACCCCATGTCGGGCCTGTTTGGCCTGCGCAAGACGACGCTGGCGGCGGCCGAGGGGCGCCTTAGCCCGATTGGCTACAAGATTGCGCTCGAGCTGTTTGTCAAGGCGCATGTGCACCGCTACGAGGAGGTCAGCTTCAACTTTGCCACGCGCAGCTATGGCGAGTCGAAGCTGACGGGCAAGGTCATTGTCAACTACTTGCAACATTTGCGCACCTTGTACGAGTACAAGTTTGGCAAGCGCGTGTACGTCGTCCTCGCGGCACTCGTCGTGCTCAGCATGCTTGTGCTCTACTGGCTGTGTGCGTTGCTCTTGTGACGGGCACTCGTGACGAACAAAACAACTGGTGTAATGTTGTTGTGTAAGGCGGTGTGTGTGCGTATGTGTGTCTGTGGTGTGGTGTGTGGTGTGATGTGCGCATCGCTGAGCATACGAGCACCACACGCGAGCGTGTGTGTGTGTGTGTGTGACATGTTACACACTCACGTCTGCATGCATGTTTGTTGCGCTGCTGTGTCTTGTTTGTGTGTGTGTGTGTGCGTGTCTGTGTGTGCACACATGTGTAGCGCTAGCTCATTCTCGCATACACACACACATACAAACATACACACATACACGCATACATGACCACATATGTTCCGCAGACATCCGCGGCGGCGGTATGCTACAGCGCGTCACGCAGCATGGCTGACGTGCAGATGCTGCTATCGTTGCGCAGCACAACATCTTATGAGCTGTTTGCGCTGCACGCCCGCAATTGGCGCACCACACTGCGGCGTATCGTGGCGCGTGTGCAAAATGGCGAGTTTGGCTGCGTCGTCAACTTGTGCAGCAACGGCAACACGGACAACAGCAACAGCAACAGCAGCGGCGGCGGCGGCAACGACGATGAGGGCGGTTACGACGATGACGTGACGGCGGCCATGGTTGCGCTGGTGCTCGATCGTTGCGGTGTGCCGTACACCGGTTGCCGCGCAGACTTGCTGTCGTACCCGCTCGATGTGCTGTACATGGCAATGTGGTACGCACCCGTGCCACTGCCACGCTTTGTCGTCATCTCAAACGCCAGTGACGACGACGAGGTTGCCGCTGCCGTTGCACGGCTGCAGCCACCACTACTGCTGCGCAGTGCAACAAGCACGACACTCGGTGGCGCGACGCAGCTGCGCGTGGCGTGTGAGCACGACGACGAGAATGACGCCAGCAGCAGTATCGCGTCGCAGCTGCGCGCGGCGCTGCGTCAGCATGGCAAGCTCGTCGTCTGCGAAGACGCCACGCAGACGGCGCGTGTGCAGGTGTACGTTGAGGCGGTCGGGCGAGCGTACTACGACCCTTACAATTGTGACAACAGCAGCGGCAGCAACAACAACACACAAACAATGCAGACTGAAAAGCGTCTGCACCTCACCGATTTGCGAGTACAAGGGCGGCGGCAGTGCACCGAGGCAGCGACAAAGGCGCTCATGCAGCACGCCACGGCGTTTGCCAAGCAGGTGATGTGTGAGCGTGGTGTGGCGCTGCTGACATTTGCGCCCGCGCGCAGCACCGTGTCGCACCCACACGCCAACGACAGCAACGGTTATGACAGTGCAGATTGGTGCTTGTACGCGGTCGAGCTCAACAATGACCCAATAGCGCTTGCTGAGCGCATGCACGAGCACAATGACGATGTAGACGCGCCAGCAAGGACGGTGTCAAACATGCTCGACAATCTCGTGCGCGATGCGTGTGTCGATGTGCAGCGCCGCTGCTTTGACGTGCGTGCCAAGTACGAGGCGGTGGACAACGACGGCAGCAGCAGCAGCAAGCAAAGCGACAGTGTGCTCGTGGTTGCTGATAACAACCGTGACAAGGATGGTCACATGACAGACAACAAGTCACGCTTGCGCGAGCACACGCAGCAGGGCTACTGCGTCTGCGCAAGGCGCAACATCGCCGCAGGCGAAGTCGTTTTCGAGGACGAGGGCACGACCTTTACGCTAACGACAATGCCACATGTGCGGCAGCACTGGGGACACGACGCACAGCACACCTTCAGCGAGTATGCCTGGCCGCTCGACCGCGACGGACACTTGTACGCAATTTGGGACCGCAACTTTGCCAAGTGGCGGCCGATCAATCACTCGTGTGACCCCAACTGTCACTTTGCTGCGCCGCACTCGCTCAATGTGCAGGCGCGACGCGACATTGCCACGGGCGAGGAGCTGACGATGGACTATGTGACGTTTTGTGATGCAGCGATGAAGTCGTTTACCTGCCGGTGCAACTCGCCGTCGTGCCGTGGCGTCATTGCGCCTGACGAGGCGATGCTGCGGCGCTATGGACAACATGCGTGGCTGCGCACCGCAGACACACCCGACGCGGCGTCACAGCAACCGTAGCGACGAGCGAGAGTGACATGCATTGTGACTAGCAAACGCACGTACGCGCACGCACGCACGCAAAGTACAGAGCAAAAAGACACATACAATTCATACATACGACTCGAGTGCTGATAACGATGACACATACGGTACACAAACACACACGCAAAGGGCACAAACACACAGAGGAGGAAAAGGTAGCGTGTGTGTGTGTGCGTATGTGGATGGGTGGGTTGTGCATACGCATATATATACAATAGAAGACAGAAGCGAGGCAAGACAGATAAAACACACACGTTCTTTGTGCTCGCACGCATACATGTTTAGTGACGCAAACACGCTCAGTGACTGACGGTATGCATGCGCAACGACAAGAGAAAAAAGGATGCATGCATGCTACTTGCTAACCTGTCATGCGCACACACACACACACACATACATACACCGCACACAGAAGTACAGCATGCGATGGTGTCGACAACAGTAAAAAATTGGCTGCGTACGACGCCGTGGGTGGTGCTTGGCATGGCGATTGGCTGGTCGCTCGACATGACGTGCGTCTGTAACGGCGCGTCCATGCAGCCAACACTGCAGCCAGGCGAGCGCATCGCATTTGTGCCATATGCCGTGCTCGTCGCCAAGCGACTTGTCCGGGCGCCACTTATTCAGCAAGGCGACGTCGTAGTCATGAAGATCAGTGACAGCATGAGTGTATGTAAGCGAGTCACGCGCATGACAAGCGACACGGCCACGGCGCAAGCGTGGGACAAGGCACACTTTGTTGACACAGACGAATACATATATGCACATATGCGCCACTCGCACAACAGCGACAATGACACCAACACAAGCAGTACATACGCAGACGATGACAACGACTGCTGCAACAGATCACTTGTGGACAACATACCGCCACCCGACAAGCCGCTGCGAGCGTACAACTGGGACAGCTGCGTCGAGCGTGTAGCGCAGCCAACTGCGTGGTTGTGGCTCGAGGGCGACAACAGCAAAGACAGCTTCGACTCACGTCAATGTGGCGCCATGCCGATCGAGTGCCTGCGAGGCAAAGTACTTGCCGTCATGTGGCCACACCCGCGGCTTGTGCACTGATGTGTACATTCTCCCACACTACACAAACTAACAAATGCTGTGCACGCTGTCGACACTGCCTTGCGACTTCAAGGTCATGTGTATACTGTTACTTTCGTTGCGTGTCGCTTGCTTGCGTCTGCGTCGCCTGTGTAGTTGGGTTAGGTTAGGTAAGCAATCGGGCTACACGCATTTGCACACAGACACACGCACACCTACATACACAAACAACTACACGTGTATATACACTCGCACATTACTTCGCACTCGGCACCATGGTCAACTTCACCGTCGATGAGGTCCGTGCGCTGATGGACTTCCCGGACCAGATCCGCAACATGTCCGTGATTGCGCACGTCGATCACGGTAAGTCGACGCTGTCGGACTCGCTTGTGGGTGCCGCCGGTATCATCAAGATGGAAGATGCGGGTGACAAGCGCATCATGGACACGCGTGCGGATGAGATTGCGCGTGGTATCACGATCAAGTCGACCGCCATTTCGATGCACTACAATGTGCCGAAGACGATGATCAAGGAGCTCGATGACGACAAGCGCGACTTCCTCATCAACCTGATCGACTCGCCCGGGCACGTTGACTTCAGCTCTGAGGTGACGGCTGCGCTGCGTGTGACCGACGGCGCGCTGGTGGTCGTTGACTGCGTCGAGGGCGTGTGCGTGCAGACCGAGACGGTGCTGCGCCAGGCCCTCACGGAGCGCATCTGCCCCGTCGTGTTCATCAACAAGGTCGACCGCGCCATCCTTGAGCTGCAGCTCGACCCCGAGGAGGCCTACCAGGGCTTCGTCAAGACGCTGCAGAACGTGAACGTCGTCATTGCCACGTACAACGACCCCTCCATGGGTGACGTGCAGGTGTCGCCTGAAAAGGGCACTGTGGCGATTGGCTCGGGTCTGCAGGCGTGGGCTTTCTCGCTGACGCGCTTCGCCAACATGTACGCGGCCAAGTTTGGCGTCGATGAGATGAAGATGCGCGAGCGCCTGTGGGGCGACAACTACTTTGACGCGAAGAACAAGAAGTGGATCAAGTCGGACACCAACTCGGACGGCGAGCGCGTGCGCCGTGCCTTCTGTCAGTTCTGCCTCGACCCCATCTACCAAATCTTCGATGCCGTGATGAACGAGAAGGCGGACAAGGTGAACAAGATGCTGAAGTCGCTCAACATTACGCTGACGGCTGAGGAGCGCGAGCAGGTGCCGAAGAAGCTGCTCAAGACGGTCATGATGAAGTTCCTGCCGGCGGCCGAGACGCTGCTGCAGATGATCGTGGCGCACCTGCCGTCGCCCAGGAAGGCGCAGCGCTACCGTGCGGAGATGCTGTACTCGGGTGAGGCAACTGAGACGGACAAGTACTTCATGGGCATCAAGAACTGCGACCCCAACGCATCCCTCATGCTGTACATCAGCAAGATGGTGCCGACGGCGGACCGCGGTCGCTTCTTTGCCTTTGGTCGTATCTTTGCCGGTAAGGTGCGCAGCGGCCAGAAGGTGCGCATCATGGGTAACAACTACATTTACGGCAAGAAGCAGGACCTGTACGAGGACAAGCCAGTGCAGCGCACGGTGCTGATGATGGGTCGCTATCAGGAGGCTGTCGAGGACATGCCGTGCGGTAACATTGTTGGCCTTGTTGGCGTCGACAAGTACATTGTCAAGTCGGCGACCATCACCGACGACGGCGAGACGCCGCATCCGCTGCGTGACATGAAGTACTCGGTGTCACCCGTCGTGCGCGTGGCCGTCGAGGCGAAGAATCCGTCGGACCTGCCGAAGCTGGTCGAGGGTCTGAAGCGCCTGGCCAAGTCGGACCCGCTCGTTGTGTGCAGCATTGAGGAGTCGGGCGAGCACATTGTCGCCGGTGCAGGTGAGCTGCATCTTGAGATTTGCCTGAAGGATCTGCAGGACGACTTCATGAACGGCGCGCCGCTGAAGATCTCTGAGCCTGTTGTGTCGTTCCGCGAGACGGTCACGGAGCCATCGTCGGTGCAGTGTCTGTCGAAGTCGGCCAACAAGCACAACCGTCTCTTCTGCCGTGGCGCCCCGCTGACGGAGGAGCTGTCGCTTGCGATTGAGGAGGGCACGGCTGGCTCCGAGGCTGACCCGAAGGTGCGTGCGCGCTACTTGGCCGACACCTTTGGCTGGGACGTGCAGGAGGCGCGCAAGATCTGGTGCTACGGCCCGGACAACCGCGGCCCGAACATGGTCGTCGACGTCACGAAGGGTGTGCAGAACATGAACGAGATGAAGGACTCGTTTGTTGCGGCGTGGCAGTGGGCCACACGCGAGGGTGTGCTGTGCGACGAGAACATGCGTGGTGTGCGCATCAACGTCGAGGACGTCACGATGCATGCGGATGCTATCCACCGCGGTGGTGGCCAGATTATCCCAACGGCGCGTCGTGTGTACTACGCCTGCTGCCTGACAGCGGCGCCGCGCCTGATGGAGCCGATGTTCATCGTCGACATCCAGACGGTGGAGCACGCCATGGGTGGCATCTACAACGTCCTGACGCGCCGTCGCGGTGTCATCATTGGCGAGGAGAACCGCCCCGGCACGCCCATCTACAACGTCAAGGCGTACCTGCCCGTTGCCGAGTCATTCGGCTTCACGGCCGACCTGCGCGCTAGCACGGGCGGTCAGGCGTTCCCGCAGTCGGTGTTTGACCACTGGCAGGAGTACCCAGGCAACCCGCTCGAGCCCAAGTCGCAGGCGAACACAACGGTGCTTGCCATCCGCACGCGCAAGGGCCTCAAGCCGGACATCCCAGCCCTCGATAACTTCCTTGATAAGTTGTAAGGATAGTTTAAGAGGCACAGCTGTTACGCAGAGCAGGCTAACAGGCGGGACGCACACACCGCGCACGCGCGCCGCTGCGCGAGGAAGCGTGTGGTGGCGGTGGTGGTAAGGCAAGTCCCGCGCGTCGTAAAAGTAAGTCGAGTGAGTAACTGCGGTAGGGCAAAGCATACACGCGCGCAGGGGGCAACACGCGTGCGTGCGTATGTACGTGTGAAATGTATGCAAGCGAGCAAATGACGTAGACGAGAGCGGAGCTAGTGATGCACGTGTGTGTGTGTGTGTGTGTGTGTGTGTGTATGTTACGACGGCATAAGCAGGCGGTGTGCGTGTCGGGCGGTCACCTTGACTAAAGAGTAAGCAAGCAAGCACGAGTAGGTGCAGCACGTCGATTGCTGAAGCGCGCATGCTGGTCAAACGATACTTGTGAGTGTGTATGCGTGCAAACGAGGAAAACATGTAGCACTTGCGCGCGATGTAAGCGGCTTGCATATACGCACGCGCCGGCACAAACTCGGTGTGGTCAGTAATGCACACTATTATTGGTGACGTATATGTATTATTTTTCTCATCACGAAGCATTTGCTTGTGTTTTGCAGTGCTACTTTGCATTCATGTGTGTGACCATGCTTAGCTTGTTTGTGTGTAGCATGCATGGAGCCGAAGCCGCACTACACAAAGGTCGAGGAGTTGCCGCTGCTGATTAATGTGGTGACCGGTCGTAGCATGTTTTACGGCGCGCGACCGTGGCGCTGCACGGACCGCTTCTATGACTTTTTTATCGGCTTCATGCACTTTGCGCCAGTGACGCAGCAGTTGTCTCTGTGGCGCCTTGCGCGTAAGTGCGCGCAGAGCGAAGTAGGTGAAGAGCCGCAAGACGACTATGCGTACCTGAATGGCGAGGATGTGCAGTTTTACGTTGACCGCTATCGCGCTGGCATGATGCGCAACAACCTTTTCGAGCGGTACCCGTACAATATTGTGGCTGTAATGGGCGTGCTCGAGGCTGACGCGGAACGCATGCGTTTGTGGCGCGCACAGCGTCAAGCTGAGGCGGAGGCGAAGGCGGCTGTTATTGATGACGTGTTGCATAGCAGTGTGCTGAGCAAACGTCGTCCGCCTTCGTGACTGTATGTATCGTGTTGCATCAATGCAATGTACACGTGTGTGCGTGTGTGTGTGTTCGTTGTTGTTGTTGTTGTTGTTGTATGATGTCTGCTGGCCTTTATTGTGTTATTATTTACAGTGCATGTATGCGCACATGGTCACGTGCCGTTGCGCAAACCTGTCACGCGCTAGGGCGACGTCGCTGCTGCATCTAGTGTGTCTTTTTGTTACGCTCACCTCCCTGCTGTCCGCACAAGTTGTCGCTGGCCTTGACACGTTTGCGTCTTCGCGTGAGCGCGTGTACGATGTTCGCCTGCTCGTTCCCGGTGTCGGCGCGTTGCGACCGCAATACACTGCATACGTGACGACCGCAGCTGCGTCGCCTTCGTCATCATCGTCATCGCTGCAAACCCGCATTCGCCTTGTGCCGCGCACGAGTAGCGGACGTGTCGAGGATGCGCTGGTGCGTGTGGCGGCGTGGCTGCGTCTCGTGCAGGTGCGTGTCGCGCGCACGGCCGTGGACACGTGCCCGTGGCACGAGCTCGAAGCAGCTGCAGCAGAGGCCGACGCTGACGCGCAGCCGCATTCGACACGCGAGCTTGTGGTGCATTTGACGTGGCTGACAACACACGCCGCATCGACCGAGCGCGGCGGCGGCGGCGCGTGTGCACACCATCTTGCGAGCACAGACGTGCATGTGCAGTGCAACGAGCAGCTACTGCGCCACGCTGCTCTACCACACACTTGGCTGCCATCAGACACGTCATTAGTCTCGTTGTCTGCTGAATGTGCTGCGCATGTGTTACGTGACGTGTATGAGCCTGCACTGCCGCTGTCGGTGCCGCGGCACACATTGCGCAGCGCGGACGCGGGTGGTGCGACGGGGGCGTGCGCTGCTGTGTCTGGCTGGGCCGTGTCGGAGGTGCAGCTGCACGCTGTCGAGCCGGCGCGTAGCGACAAGACACGCGTGCGCGCACACACGGCACCGTCGTCAGACGCTGCTGTGGTTGCAGACGCCGCGCCTACGCTTGTTGTGCGAATGCGACTGACGTCGACAACAGCGACGCCGTTGCCGCGCGCGTGCTGGGTGACGATGGAAGCTGCACCGCAACAAGCAGACGATAAGCGCAACACCACGTCGTCGACAACAGCCTCGCGTACATCGATGTTTGTCATGCTCGCTGTTGTCGCGGCTACGCGTATGCTACCTCGTGTGCTGGCACGACGTCAGCAGCGTGGTGGGCGGTTGTCTGCTGCTGCTATCGGTCGTCGTCGCCATGGCGCAGGCGCACTTGACGCAGCACAGCGTGCACGTGTGCAGCAGCGCATCGCGCAGCTGCTGCAAAAGGTCAAGGACAACAAGGACAAGCAAAGCGACGTGGCAGCCGCGGCGGCTACTGCGGCAATGCATGCGGCGTGATGTGTATGCAAGACGTACATGTGTGCTGTCGTTGTTGTCTGTGTTTGTGTTTATGTTGTTTTTTGTATGCATGTCGCTGCTTTTGTGCACACACACACACACACACACACACACACACACACATACACACACATGTATACACAGAAAGAGAGACTGTGTATGTGTAGACAGCATGCTGAAGCAGCTGAAGCAGGCCGTGAGCAGCGCCGTCTCGTCGGACCCGCTGAAGGACTATGCGCTAGACGAGAGCAGTGCGATGAAGGTCGGGCGTGGCAACATGTTCGTCGTCTACGCGGCGACGCTGCGGGCAACAGGCCAGCCCGTGTCGGTGTTCACGCTGCCGCTGAAGGAGCTTGCCGCACGCTGCAGCAGCGCGGGTGAGATGGCGTATGTGGTGGACGCCGTTCGCAAAGGCGTCGCGCAGCTTGCGCAGCTGCGTCACCCGCGCATTCTGCGCGTCGAGCACGGCCTTGTCGAGGACAAGAAGCGGCTGTGGTATGCGACAGAGCGTGTGACGGAGGCGCTGTCGCTGCGTCTGCCGCTGTCCGACATGCCGACGCAGCTGAAGGTGCTCGAGCTACGGCAGTGTGGCGAGGCGATGCGGTTTGTGCACGAGAAGGCCGATGTGTTGCTCGTCAACTTTGCACCACATTCGCTCTATGTCACGGCCGATGGTCAGTGGAAGCTGGGCGATCTGGTGCATGCACGACCGCGCAGTGAGCTTGCCGCCTTGTCGACGTCAACGTCCCTGTCGCTTGCGCCCTTTTCGTTCCGCAGCATGGGCGCCCCGCTGCTCGACTATATGGCATACGAGTATGTCGACCACGTCTGTGCAACACAAGGTAGCAGCAGCGGCGGTAGCAGTGAGAGCGGCGGCAGTAGTGCGCAGCGACGCAGTCGACATGGCAGCAGCGGTAGCGGCGCGACGACAGCAGCAGCGGCACCGTCGTCATTGTCGCAGCAGCAGCAGCAGCACGTTGACGCCCTGAGCGACTTATTCGGTGCACGTGACGCACCGCTAGCAACAACAACAACAACAAGCGCAGCAACAACAACACGAACAACGGCAACAGCGCCGTCGCAGCCGTTGCGCTTTCCTGACAGTGATGTGTTTGCCTTTGTACTCGTCGCGGTCGAGGTGCTCGCGTCACGGCGCCTCTTCAGCTGCCTTGGTGACCCCGCGCAGCAGCAGCGTCAGCGCCGCGATGTCGAGACGACGGTGGCGCAGTACTTTGCGCCCGCGGCGTCTGCCGTGGCCGCGACGGGAGGCGGCGGCGTGGGCAGTCTGCTGCAGCTGCCGCGACCGCCTCTGAGCAGCGTACTCTCGTCGGGGCCGTTTGCGACGCCCGACGTGCAGCTGCTGCTGACGCTGCACGCGTACGACACCCTCGACGCACGCGAGCGCTTTGCCCTGCTGCGCGGCATCTACAATGGCCTCGGTGCTGGCTTGTTTTGCGAACCGGTGATCATGCGACACATTGTGCCTCGCATGAAGCGCGAAGGCGCGCTACAGCAACAGCAACAGCAAGGACAACAAGACATGTTGCGCTACACGCTGCCCGTGCTGCTGCAGTGTGCGACGGTGCTCAGCCCGGCCGCCTTTGACGCGTGTCTGCGCGAGTACATGACAGCGCTTGTCGCCGCCCTGTGTCGCGCGACCGCGTTCGACGCACGTGTGCAGGTGCTGGCGCAGCAGATACTCGAGAAGTTTACCGTCTTTGCGCGTCACTTTGCCGAGCGCATCGACGACGTCAATGCGGTGGTGCTGCCACTGCTGCTGAAGTGCCTGTCATGCAGTGATGTCACAAGCGGCAGCAGCAACAACAATGTTAGTGTCGCTGCATGCAACAATGCTTTGACGCGTCTCGCCCTCGAGGCGCTGCACAGTGTACTGCAGCGCTACCAGGCAAGCGCGCTGCACATTGGTGTGGTCAACACGAGCAGCAACAAGCTGACGGGCAACGACGCCGCGCATGCGTCGTCGTCGTCGCGTGTTGTTGTGCCCTTGTACGTGGTCGACATGCTCATACGCATCGCGGCTCGTCCGGGTGGGGTACGCTTTGCTGCCGCCCTCGACTGCCTTGACGTGTTGCTGCCACGGCTGTCACTCGCCGCACGCGAGGGCGCAGAGGAGGCGCTGCTGCGCGCCCTCGCGACACTTGTCACGGACGACGTCGATACGAGCGATGTGGCCGCTGCAGCGGCCGCCGACACGTTTGTGCATCGCATGCTCGCGATGCTGCAGTCACTGCAAGCAGCCCTGTCGCCCGAGCACGTCGCCACGTGTACGATACCGCGTGTCTGCCCGCTGCTGCTGAGCCGTCATACGGCGGTACGTCAGTACGCGGTGCAATGCATTGTGCAGTGCGCGCAGCGCTTTGGCAACAGCAGCAGCAACAACAACAACAACAATAGCACACTACTACTACAGCAGCAGCAACCACAGCAGCGACCTGCCACGAATGCCGACTTGCTCGCCGCCTTTGGCCTCACATAGTTGCATGTATGTGACAAGTTCGTGTTGCGTGTGTGTCTGTGTGTGTGTCTGTCTGTGTTTGTGTGTGTCTGTGCTCAATGCCACCGTGTCCTTGTGTGTGTGCATAGAGTCGTCAGCTACTGTAGCCACAAGCAAGCTAGCGTATCGTGTGCGTGTGTTGTGTCCATACTGCGGCATGACGGAACAGACGCCGTCGACGGCCGGCGCCGACACGGCCGAGGCACACCACGTCGTACACAGCGACAGCGACAGCGACAGCGAGGGCGGCCGGCGTGGCAACAGGCCGTACATCATGTCGCAAGACCTGTTTGACGCGCTGACGGGCAAAGGCTTCAGCGCCAATGCGGCCAAGAAGTCGATTGTCGCTGGCTGCGTGGACGAGGCGACGTGTACGACGTGGATTGAAATGCACCGCGGCCATGCCGAGCTCGACACCCCGCTCGCCGACGGCGTCGAGGTCGTTGTGCGGGCGAGGCGGCAGCTGAGCGAGGAGGAGAAGGCGGCTGCGGTGCGTGTGCTGCAGGAGAAGATTGCGCGCAAGAAGGCGGAGGCCAAGGCCGAGGAGCAGCGCAAGGAGCTCGAGCGCATTGAGTTTGGCCGCAAGGCACTGGAGGCGCGTGCCAAGGTTGACGAAGTTCGCCGCGAGCTCGAGCTGAAGCAGGTGCGCGCGCAGAAGCAGGCCGACGCCGAGGCACGACGCCGCGTCAAGATACAGATTCTTGCCGATCGTCATGTGCGACAAGGCAAGTCGACGGCGGACGCGTGGCAGGCCGCGGAGGCGGAGTATGAGGCGACGGTGAGCAAGGCACGCAGCGAGGCGGCGGCGCGTCTGCAGCAGAGCAATGACATGACGACAGCAACGACGGCAACGACAACAACGCAGCAGCAGCCATCGACCTCGTCGCAGTGGAACTTGGCCGCTGTTGTCGACGCACACGCGAGCGACACCACCGCGACGCAGCTGCAACAAATCTTTGCTCTGCCGCTTCCCGCGAGCTACAGCACCGCTGCCGCTGCTGCTGCCGACGACACGCGTCGTCATGACGTGGCGGCGGCGGCGGCGGCGTGTGTGGTGGCGATGCGTGCGACACAACCGCCCGCGCTCGCGGAGGCGAGTCTGACGACGGTGCACAGCATACTGACACGCATACGCGACAGCCCCTTTGACGCGAAGCTGCGCTCGCTGAAGACGTCAACGAAGGCGTTCACGCAGCGTCTGCTGCCCGTGCCGGCGGCTGTGCAGCTGCTGCGCGTGTGCAACTTTGACCTACACACCGACAGCGAGAGTGGTGCGCAGACGCTGGTGTGCTCGACGGTGGTGATGCGCACACTCGACACGGTCCTCGCGCTGCTCGACGCGCCCGTGGCATGACACCACGGCATCACACCACACACACACACACACACATGTGCATGTGATGCGGTTGCGAAGCAAACGAAGCTGTTTGTATTTACGAGAGTGAGAATGTGTGTGTGTGTGTGTGTGTGTGTGTGTATGGAGACGAACAAGCGCGTTTGCACACTAGACGCGGGGTGGTGTGTGTGTGTGTGTGCATATAGCGACTATTGCAGCTGCACCTACTGCTGCAGCAACGTGCAGCAATACATTGCACAAATGCACATACTCACACTCGTATGTGTGTGTGTGTGTGTGTGTGCTCTGCTGTATACACGAATGTATGCATTGCTGCACTGCAACTGTATCTGCTCTCTCTCTCTTGTTCGCTTGTGCCGGCTTTCTCTTCTCTCTTCAGCTGTAGTCGCATTGCCTGACGCACCACATGAGCACATCGGCGGCGGCCGCGACGTCGTACGACGCGGTCGCGCGCACGCGCACGGGTGACATGCGCAGTGCGGAGGTGCCTTTTCGTCATTTTTGCAACTTTGTCAAGAAGCAGCTGATACAACACGCCCTCGATGTGCAGTGCGAGCAGCGACACGGCAACACAGCATCGTCGTCGTCGTCGTCGTCGTCGTCACACAACAGCAACAACACGGACAACAGCACGCGTGTGGCGGACGATGAGGTGGCGGTGTTGGACTTGGCGAGCGGACGTGGTGGTGACCTGGGCAAGTGGATGTACATGCAAAGCAGCAGCAACAACAACAACAACAACAACAGCAGCAGCAGCAAGAGCAACAACAACAAGAAGCACAAGAAGGACGAGCACGACGACACGACGACGAGGACAGGTGCGACGTCTGCTGTGCGTGCGACGCACTATGCGTGCTACGACATCTCACCCACGTCCATTGCCGAGGCGGAGCACCGCTACACAGCGCTGCTGACACAACAACAACAGCAACAGCACGAGAGCGCACACAGCAGCAACAGCAGCGCGGCAACAGCCGCCACACCCGCGATGGCCGCCACCTTTGCCGTGGCCGATTGCTTCAGCAGCGTCTTCTTGTCCACGACGCTGCCGCAGAGCCGCCTGCACGGCCACTTTGCTGTTGTGTCGGTGCAGTTTGCACTGCACTACGCGTGTCACGCACGCGACGCAGTCGCGGCGCTGATGCGCAGTGTGGCGGCGGCGCTGCGGCCGGGTGGTGTGCTCATTGCGACGACGGTGCACCCACGTCAGCTGCGCGCCCGCTTGCGCCAGGCGTGTACATCGTCGTCGTCCTCGCCGTCGCCGTCCGCGCAACAAGATGACGGCAACAGCAGCAAGGGCGAAGAGGACGCAAACGCGGCGACGGCGACGACGACTGTTGTTGTGCAGAATGCGCTGTACAACATACGCATGTCGACTGACGCGGCGTGTCGTCTGCGCGCGAGTAACAACAACGACGATGATGACGATGATGATGACGCGGCGTGGCTGCCGGCGTGCACACCGTATCACTTCACACTCGACGGCTTTGTTGACTGTGTCGAGTATGTCGTGCCGCTGCACGCGCTCGACGCGGCAGCGCAGTCGGCCGGGCTGCAGCGCTGCGGCGCCGCGTCGCGCTGCTTCGTCGAGTGGCTGCCCATGTACGAGAGCACGTGGCGTCATCACAAGAACAATCGCCTGTCACACGACGAGCGTGACCTCGTGTCGCTGTACACGTCCTTGTGCTATCACAAGCAATAGCCGCGTGCATGCGCGTATGTGTGCGTGTGTGTATGTGTCTGTATAATAATGTCAGCACATGTGCTTGCTGTGTACGTCATGCACTTGTGACAGTTGCAGTGTCTGTGTGTCTGTGTGTGTGTCTGTACGCATGCGTGTTGCTCGCCTTGCCAGCATTGTCGCTGACACACACACACACACACAGAGAGACTGCGTGACATGCTCGACGCGACAGCCCCAACACGAACGCCGTCTGCCGCGACCACGCCACGTGGTGGTGGTCGTCGTCGACGTCAAGAAGATGATGATGGCGGCAACAGCAACAAGACGAAGAGCAGCAGCAGTAGCAGCAGCGTGAGCAATGCGCAGCTGCAGCGCGCCCTCGCCAGCCTCCTCGCCGAGCTACACACCGCACAAGAAGAGGAGCAGCGACAGCAGCACCAGCCACCGCCCTTGACGCGACCGAGTGTGTGGCGTACGCGACGTGTGGTACATGAGATACGCGCCCTCGCCTCACCCGCCGCCACGGCCGAGTACGAGCGCGAGCTGCGTGGCGTCCTCGTCGCGCAGGAGTGTCGGTTGCGTGCGAGGCTGGCCGTCCAGCGCTACGCAGCCGAGTGCACACTGGAGCAGCTGTGTCTGCTGCGGCGCGACGAGGCGGCGGCGCGGCAGCTGCTGCAGGACGAGCATGTACGTCACATTGCCCTGCCCGCACAGCGACTCGCGTTGTGCGCACGCGAGGAGGTGGCGCGGCTGGCCCTTGTTGGGCAGTGGCGCGACGTCACGCGGACGACGTGGATGCTGTGGCGGCGTGCGGTGCTGCGTGCACGTGAGGCGCACGCGCGCGCGGGGGTGGGCGCCGCCGCCGCCCTCGCGTTGCGCGAGCTGCAGCAGCGTCGTGCCATTGCGCTCGGCAACGTGGCGCTGCGTGCCGAGCTATGGCGCGCACACGGCGATGCACTGACGTGGCTGCATCATCGCGCGGCGTGCGCGGTGCGCGCGATGGCCGCGCTGTGCGCGCGTGAGCGGCAACAGCGCAGCGACCTCGCGCGACTGTCGCTGCTGCACTTGACGGTGCTGTACCGCGAAGCCGACTGCGCGCGCACGCAGGCGATGCGCGAGACGGTGCGTGTGGCGTGTCGTGTCAACAACAACAGCGACAGCGACAGCGACAGCGACGATGACGACGAGGCGGAAGAGGACGGCGAGGCGGCAGCCGCACCGCGACGCGCCGGCACACGACGCCGCGTGCCGCGACAGGTGGCGCACGAGGACGCGCGACAGCAGCTCGCACAGCGCGAGACGCGACTGCGCGCAGTCGTCCGCGAGGCCGAGCACGACGCTTTTGCTGCGCTGCACTGCGGCTTCGTCCTCGGCTGGCGTGATGTGCACCACGCCATCACACGCGGTGCGCCTGCAACACGCACAACAACAGCCACTACACCGCACACGCGTGGTGGTGGTGGTGGCGTGGTCGTCACGACCACCGACACACTCGCCGATGCGTGTCGCCTGCTCGCGCACATTGAGCTGCTGCAGCGGCGCTGCATTGACGATCAGGCCCGCTACGCACACGGCGCACTGCGCAGCGCCGCCGACGACGCCCACCGCCGCCTCGTCGCGCGCGAGGCCGCCTTCGACGCGCTCTACCGCGACTACAGCAACGGCGTTGTCGCGTTGTGTACACGCGAGCACGACGCGTTTGTCGCACTGCACCGCACACACCACGTTGTCACTGCCGCCGCGCGTGCGCTGCAGCAGACGACGCTGCTGCGCATTGACGAGCAGCACGCACGGCACACGCTGCTCGGCACCGAGGCGGCCGCGCGACTGCAGCTGCAGCAGCAACAGCAGCAACACGCGGTGCAGTCGCAGCAGCGCTTGCAACAGCGGCAGCACGATGAGGTGCTGTACATGCATTCGCGTCAGCAACACGCTCTGCAGCAGCAGTGTGCACTCGTCGACGCCGAGGCACACGCACGTAGCACCCTCGTCGCGTGCGCACTGCGCACCACCGCCTCGCTGCTACTGCATTGCGTGTGCGTGGCGGATGTGTGCAGCGACGAGGTGGACGCACGCGCGGCACTGCTGCATGCACAAGACACGGCGTGGCAAGAGCTGCAACATGAACAGCAACAACAACAGCTGCAGCTGCAGCTGCAGCATGACGCGCAACAACAACGCCGCCGCGGCGGCGGCGCAAGTGTGACGTACGCCGAGGCCCTCGCACGTGCGTCGCTCGCCGTCGTCGAGCTGCACGCACGCGAGTCGCTGTCACGGCGTGGCATAGCCGCAGCACACGCGGCGCAGTTGGCTGCCCTTGCGCAGCGTGCTCGTCGCGGCGTGGACGACGCGGGTGCGGCGGCGCAGCGGCGCGCCGCCGCGTTTGTCGACGAGTGCGCACTGAGCACACGCGCGTGTGCGGCAGATGAGCTCACCGCGCGGCTACACCTTGTCAGTGAGGCCGAGCTAACGCTGCGCGCGGCGGCGCTGCGCGAGGGACATGGCGCAGAAGTCGACTATGGCAGCACAGCACTGTGGCAACAACTGCACACACTGCAACAACAGCAACAACAACAAACGTCGTCGTCGTTGCTTGCCGAGTGGGCGGCAGACGCGGTGGTGCGTCTTGTGCATCTGCACGAGCCGCACGTGCGCACCGCTGTCGTTGCCGCGGCGGAGCAGCGTGCGCGGGCGCGGCTGCGCTGCATGAGCCTCGAGCTGCGCGCACGCGCAGTGCTGCAGGCCGTCGAGCAGCAGTGTCGTGGCGTGTGTGAGGCGCTCGCACAGCGCACCCGCGCGCGCGCCCGCGAGCACGCGACGGCGCAGCGCACGCGACAGGCCCGCGGCGCCGCTGCCGAAGCTGCTGGGCTGACGATGCAGCCGACGTGCGAGCAGCTGATGCGTATGTTGCGCGCACCCGTCGTCACCTCGCTCGGCACGACCGCGGCGATGAGCACAGCAACAGCAACAGCAACAGCACAGGATGACAACAACAACAACAACACGTATGCCCACGCGGCACGCGTGCAGCACAAGCTGGCCGAGCAGCTGCACCGACTGTACACATCGCTCTTCTTTGCGCGCGAGGCGGTGTATGTGGCGGAGGCACAGCAGCGCAGCGCACTTGTGCAGCGCGCGGCGCGTGCGCCAACAGCGCCGCCGCACACGAACGACGACGACGACAACGACGACAAGGACATGTCGCTCTTGTTGTTGCGCGTGGTGCTGCCGCGTATGCCGTATCGACGCGCACACTGTGTGAAGGTGTGGTGCGAGCGCAACAGCAACAGCAACGTCAGTGACGAGGTCGATGACGATGATGACGTGGCGCGCATGACGACCATGTCAACGACTGAGCTGCGCACCGTGGCGCCGATGCGCGTGGCGGGGGTGTCGATGGATGTGTGTGTGCCCGCTGACCCGCTCGTGCTCGTGCACAACAACAACAGCAACAGCAACAACAACAGTCGTGATGATGCGGATGTGTGTTTTGCCGTTGTGCTCGACACGGACGGGCAAGCCATGGCCTCGACGTCGCTGCTGCTCGACGCCGCTGCGCGCGCGGCGATGCTGCGCGAGGAGGGTCATGTGGTGACGCTGCTGCGCGATGGCGGCGACGGCTGCTTCTTCTTTTCCGCACAGCGACAGAGCACACAAGCCGCGTGATCGACAAGGACGACGAGGACGAGTGCGATGATGTAGCGTAGCCTTGTCACGGCAACGGCGGCAAACAACGGCTGTGAGCAGCAGTAGTAGGTGCAGTACAGTGCACAACAGCGTTGTGTAGCGCATGTACATAGCATGTACACGTCAATGTATACGCCTTTGTGAATGTATGTGTGTGTGCGTGCGTGTGCGTGTGTGTGTGTGTGTGCACATACTGCTCTTGACCTTGCTCTCCTTTGTTGTTGTTGTTGTGTGCCGCGAGAGGACGTATGCACGACGCGTGCTATGCAGAACGCGAGTGCGTCGTCGTCACATGGTCGTACAGGCGACAACAACAATAACAACGATAGCCACACTCGGCACGGCGACGCGGCGGGGCGTGTGACGTGGCCTGCGCACTTGTTCGCGTCTGTGCTGCAGCGGCTGCACCCGGGCGTCACCATTGTGCTCGACGACGAGGCACAGCGTGTGGCCAACGCCTTCTTTGCGTCACTGCTCAACGCACTGCAGCAACAGCCGTCGTCGTCGTCATTACCATCGTTGTCGGACGAGTCAGAAGTGCGTGATGCAGCCGCTGCACACCATGTCCTCCGCTGTGCCACCACCGACAACAACAACAACAGAGGCCACGGAGGCAACAACATCGACAGCAACGACAACAACGACAGCAGCACCCCCGCCGGCGCCGTCACGTGAGGACGGTGTGAACAGTGTACAGCACTTTATGCAGCACTCGCGGCTGCACTTCATCGGACAGTGGCGCAGTGCCATGGACGACCTGTTCGTGCAGTGGTTCCGCGAGCATCCGTCGTGGCACCACGGCACCCTGACACAGCAGCGCCTCTTCGTCCACGTCGACCTCGACGCCTTCTTCTGCAGCGTGCAGCTCGTCAAGCCGCAGCACGCGGCGCTGCGCGACCGGCCAGTGGCGATTGCCGCAGGACGCTACAATAGCGACATTAGCTCGTGCAACTACGTCGCACGCGGCTACGGCGTACGGGCCGGCATGTACGTCCGCGAGGCACGGGCGCGTTGCCCAGAGCTCGTCATCCTGGGCTACGATCTGGCCGCGTGTGAGGCGGCGGCGAAGACGTTCTACCGCATCCTCTTCGACTGCTTCCCACGTACCGCGCACATGGCGCTGCAGGTGTACAGCATCGACGAGGCCATGCTCGCGACGGACAGCAACGACTATGACGTCTTGTGTGCGTACTGTGACGTGGTGCGCCGCGAGCTTGCGCGCGCGACGGGCGGCTGCACCGCGTCGTGTGGCATTGCGCCGAACATACTGCTCGCGCGCATTGCGACGGCGCGGGCGAAGCCGAATGGGGTGTGCGTCATTCGCCACGAAGATGTGCCGGCGCTCATGCGCAGTCTGCCCTTCAGCGCCATACACGGCGTCGGTCATGCGGTGCTCGCGAAGGTGCATCGCCTCGTGAAGGCGCACGAGCAACGCGAACGTGACAGCGGTGGTGGCGGTGGTATGGGTGGTGGGGGTGGGGGTGTGCTGCAGCTACGCCGTACAGACGACGACGGCGACGATGATGATGATGACAGCAGCGACAGCAGCGACAGCGAAGGCGAAGGCGAAGGCGATGACGACAAGGACAGTGTAGACAACGATGACGATGACGATGATGACGATGATGACACACACCGTGTGGCACTGACACCGTCACCACGACATGCACAACAGCAAACAACAACAACAACACCGCAGCGTTTGCCACTGCCACGCCGCTTTCGTCGTCATCGTCGACGACGCAGCATGACGTGTGCGGCTGTGCAGCGGCTGTCGCGTGCCACCTTGCAGGCCGCCCTCGGCGCGCGGGCGGGTGAGCTCTTCTACCACTGGTGCCGCGGTGCCGACACGCGGGTGGTGGTGCGCACCGGTGACGCCCACGCGCGTCGCGCGGCGGGCAAGGCGGCTGTGCCGGCGGCAGTGGGCTGCTCGATGAACTACGCCGTGCGACCGACCTGCCTCGACGATGTGTGGCGCATTGCACACGAGCTGCTCGAGGTGGTCTGCGGCAAGCTGCGCCGCGCCGTCGCGAGTGCGAGTGGGCTGCGCGTCACACTCCTCGAGCGTCACCCACTGCACCCGCGCACAACGGAGAAGTTTCTGGGCCGCGGCTTCTGCCTCGAGGTGCACGTGGCGGTCCGGTTCGCCCACGCGCTCGGCGCACACGAGCATGCGACGATGCTGCGGGCGTTGCAGCACGCTGTGCGGCCGCTGCTTGTGGACGCCCGCGACGTCGACGACGTCACACGCGCCGCGCAGCTGGGCCTCTTGCGCGATCGCGAGCACGGCGTCGATGGCTGGTCGGTGACGCTGCCGACGCTGCGCGACATTGTCATTGCCGATGTGCGTGGGATGACGGTGCAGGCGACGGGGCTGCGCGCACTCGACTCGGACGACGACCACAGACCAGCACGCAAGCCAGCAGAAGGGCAGCTCAGCCTCGCCGCGGCCTTTTCGCGCGCTGCACGTGTGCAGCAAGCAAAGACGCACAACAACAACAACAACAAGAGCAACAGCAGCAGCAGCAGCAGCAGCAGCGAGGACGAGGACGATGTCGTGGTGATGACGACGAGCAAGCCTGCACAACAGCAGCAGCTCACGTCCGCGGTGACGACGCGACGCGGTGACGAGGCAACTGCGGCAGAGGCGGCTGTTGTTGTTGTTGCCAGCAGCGATGCTGGCGCACAGACGAGCGAGGAAGAAAAGGATGCAGCAGCAGCAAGGGCAGTGGTGGGCGGCAACGACAACAACAACAACAGCACGCGCAGTGACGACGTGGACGATGCTGTGGTGGCGGACAAGGCTGCGACGGCTGCGCCCGACGAGGACGAGGACGACATGTTGTGGACACTGTACACAATGCCGCTGACGCGGCAGAAGGGCAACGACGACAAGGACGACGACGACGAGGCGGCGGCGGCGGCAACGTGGCGGTTGTTTGTGCAGCGATGGCAGCAGGGCTGCGCGCATGCGTGTGCCCTGCTCGACTACCCGCGCGTCAAGGCGTACATACGTTGCGCAGCGCTGCGGTGTGCACAGCAGCAGCAGCAACAGCCGCGTGAGTGCTTTGCACAGCTGCTCGCCTTTGCACAGCAGCGCTTGCCCGCACCAGTGGCGTGGCAGTAGGTGTACAATATACACAAGGGTGTGTGTGTGCACATAGGCAGATAACAGTGTGACATGCTCTTGTTGTTGTTGCTGTGTGTACACTGCACGTCATGCTGTCTTGCAAGCAATACACATACACACACACACGCAGAGCACAGAGGAGTGCGTTACGTATGACAACGTGTCAGGACGGCAGTGTGGCGGCTGCCGTGGCGGAGCGCATACGACAAGCGGCACATTGTCTGCGTACAGGACAGCACCGCGACGCCGAGGCGCTGCTGCGCACGCTGCAACAGCAGCTGCAACAACAACAACAACAGACGCACAACGGCAACAACAGCGCTGACGCGCAGGCGGTGTTGTCGTGTGTGCTCGGCGCACTACAATGTCACACGGCCGGTGAGGCACACGACATGTCGTGTGTGTACACGCACTTTGTGGCTCTGAAGCTGCTACGCTGCTGCCTCGCGCGCGACCCCGCACACTGGGCAGCACACGACAATGACAGCAGCAGCAACAGCAGCAGCAATGGCGACGAAGGACAGCAGCTGCTGTGCTTTCTGCTTACGTACGCCAACCGTCTCGGTGACGCGGCCGTCTACGCGCACGCGTGGCGGCCCGTGACGGCGGAGCTGTGCACGACGATTGCTGTGCTGCTGAAGCTGCGCGCGGTGTGCCGTCAACGTGACAGCGACGGCAATAACAACAACACCGCCATGACAGGAAGGAGCAGCAGCAGCAACGACGACGCCGACGCTGTGCAGCCTGCGCGTGTGGCGGCGGTGGTGAATGCGGTGCTGTCATGGCTCCTCCTGCGCGAAGAGCAGCAACAACAGCAACCGCTGTACGATGGCACCGTGCACGGCTGCATGGCAGCCGCCGCGGCAGCGTGGCCGCCTGTTCACGTGTATGTACGTCGTCTGCTTTGTGCCTCGCTTGTCGAGGAGCTCGGCGTGTACACGACCGCGTCACGCTACCGCGGCGTGCCGCTGCGTGTGCACTCGGCATGCCGCGCTGCCGTCGAGCATGGCGGCTTGCTGTCGCGCATCGTCTATGCACTGCTCCTCAGCCTCTGCAACAACAACAACAATAAGAGCAGCGCTGCCGTGTCAATGACGACTGAAACGCGTGACACACTTGACGCCGGCCTCACTGCTCTCGTGACGTGCTTGTCGTGGCCAGCACATCGCTACGTCGACGATGACGCCGCCACCACCACCGCCGCGACCGACGACGCGTGCGAGGTGTACGCGGTAGGCGACGGCAGCTGGGACACGTTGCTGCTGTCGCCTCAGCTCTTTACAGCAACAACAACGACGACGACTGCACCTGCTGTACATGACAGTTGCGGTGGCGGTGGCGTCGTCTCGTGCGGCATCTTTGCGCTGCTGCAGCAGTGGTGTATGCAGGGCCGCATTGCCGCCACAGCACTGCCGCGTCGCACACCGCTCGCCGAGGCGCTGCAGCTGTTGTGTGCTATGCGTGGTGAGAGGTGGCCCGTTGCGCAGCTGCTGTGGTTTGTGCACACGGCGCTGCGCACCTGCGTCGAGCTGCTCGAGTACGTCTGTCACACAGCGTCAACACCACCGCAACAGCAACAGCCGAGTAGTGATGACGGTGACGCAGAGGCGCTGCTGCAGTTGCTGCCACTGCTGTCATCTGCGGTGCGTCGCCTTGTCAGCAACAATCTCGAGCATGTTGTACAGCAAGAGGCGGTCATGCTGTCGCTGCTGGAGCGCCTGGCGCGAGTGACACATCACATCATCTTGTGCGAAGCGGCTGTCACGGCGACGACGACTACAGCAGCAGCAGCAGCAGCAGCCGTGTGCGTCGTCGCAGACGCGCAACGCGACAGCGTGTGTGCGTGTCTGGAGGAGTTGCTGCGTACGTGGTACGCACTCGCCGCACACATGGAGCGCAGCAGCAGCAGCAGCAGCAGCAGTGCTCGTCAGGGCAACGCCGCGCCCGCGACCATGACGAGTGCGCTCGCCGTGGGCGGTGAGGAGGAGACGATACGGCGTAGTTGTGCAGCGCTGTTTCAGTGCTATGTGCAAGCCAAGACGACGACGACAATGACGCACAACAACAACAACGATGACGATGACGGCAGTGACAGCGGCGAGTTTGCCGTGTCCTTTGCACTGTCGCAGCTGCAGTTGATGGCGCACATTGGCCGCGTCGCGTCGTCGACGGCGTGCGCGGTGCTCGCCACGCGCCTGCTCGACGTCGCACGCACGCTCGAGCACGCCATGCTGACGTCACAGCAGCAACAGCAGCAGCAGCAGCAGCAGTCATTGTCGTCCACGACAGCGGCACGAGTGCCGCACGACGGCGGCAGCGCGGTTGCGGCGGTTGCGGCGTGCTATGAGCCGCTGTGGGTGTTGCTTAAGCTGACACAGTCGTTCATCGCGGACGCGAGTGACGGTGAGCAGGCGTGCATGCCGCGCTGCTTCGCGGACGCCGCGCTGCACAGTGATGCGCAACTCGTGCAGCTGATGACGGCGGTGCTGTCGTTGCAGAACGTATTGCTGTACTGTGGTGGTGGTGGTGGCAACAACAACAACAACAACAACAGCAATGCTACTGTCATGGTGCTCGTCAGCAGCCCTGCCGTTTTTGCCGCGTACGCGGACGTGCTGACGGCGTACATGCGCACGTACATGACGGCAGACGGCGAGGACGACAACGAAGGTGACAGCAACGACAACAATCGCAGCGGTGGTGGTGGTGTCATGGGCAGTTGTGCTGCACAACAGCAGCAACAATACAACAACAACAACAACTACAGCAACAGCTCGGCACGTGGTGGTGGCGGCTGCAGCAGCGCCGCGGCAGCGCTGTACGCCCGTGCGCTTGATCATGGTGTGGCGGTGGTGCACACAGCTCTGCACCTTGCCGCAACAGCGCTGTCGCGCTTCGCCTATGAGGACGACGTCACGACGGCGGTGTGTGCGCTGCTTGACGTGCTGGCTGACCGCAGTGCTGCCGTGCGTGCGTATGCAACGACAACAACAACGCAGCCGTCGGTATGTGAGACACTTGCAAGGTACGCCTATGACGTGCAGCAGTATCGCTTTGCCGGCCACACGCGCGGCCGCCTGCTCGCCTTCTTGGTCACATGCAACGCAGCGGCAGCGGCAGCGGCAGCCACAACACGAGGGCAGCAGCAGCAGCAGCAGCAGCACTCGGTGGACGCGGTGGTGCACGAGGTGTTGCAGCGAGTGCCGTTTGATGCACTGGCGGCCGAATGTGATGACGCCGCCGGTGCCGGTGCCGCATTGCCGTCGTCCTCGTCGTTGCTGTCAGCGGAGATGGTGCAGGAGCTGCTGTCTGCCCTCGCCGGCTTACTCGAGTCGCTGCGGCAGCAAGACGTGCTGCGTGCGACGGCGCCGCTGCTCATGCGCAGTGCGCGTGGTGCGCTGCTGGCGTGTCGTCGCCGGCTCTTTCACGAGCGCGACTGCGCCATTGAGCTCGTGCAGTGTGTCACGGCCGCCTTCACGACGTGTGCGTCGCTGCTCGAGGACGCCGCGGTGTGCGCGCTGCTCGCGCTCGTCGTCGAGGTGTTGCACTTTGCGACGGCCTCGCTGGCGTCGTCGAGCACCTGGTGGCAAGACGGCGCCGCCGGCGAGGACGACCGCGCACGCCTGCTCGTCGCCACCGCCCGCCTCACCACCGCGGCGGCGCAGTGGAAGCTGCTCGATTGCTTCTTGCCCGACGAGGACACCGCCCCGCTCGCCGTCGCCGCCGTCGACGCGCTCGCGCGGCTGCTCGGCTACGTTGATGGCGCGACGCTGCTGCGGCTGCCGGCGGTCGAGGAGGCCGCCTTTGCGGCGCTGGAGCTGTCCGCGGAGGCGTTCACGCGTGCGTTTGTTTTTTGCCCTCACGCGCGCAACCTCTTCGCCGCCCTGCTGTACGCCCTGAGCAGCGACAGTGCGACGGTGCAGCGCATTGGCGGTGTCGTCACGACGCGTGTGGCGTTGTGCCTTGAACACGAGGCAGCAACAGCAACAACAGTAGCAACAGACAACAACAATAACAACAGCAGCAGCTGTAGTAATGGTGATGGCGGCTACGCATCGGTGTGTGCCGAGCTGCTGCGTGCACTGCTGCGCGCACTCGTGTCGGGGGCGGTGTGTGCGGGCAACACACACGCCATTGCCAAGGCACTGCTCGTCGTCGCCCGCGGTGTCAATGGCAACAACAACAACAATAGTGAGACGACGCTGCACGCCGTGTTTGCGCATGTCGCGGCCGAGGCGACGGCGCGCGACGGCGCCGATGCCGCGATGTTTCTGCACGCCGTGTACACGTCACTGTGCGGCGTGCTGTCACACACACACGCACACGCCGCACACGCAACGACGGCGACGCTGCCGGTCACGCGCACCGCCGCCACACCACGCGGTGTGGCTGCAAGCAATGCGACGCCCGCCGCACTGCTCTCGCGCCTCGAGGCGCAGCTGCAGGAGTCGATGGCCGCCTTGCGTGGCGCACGTGTTGTGTAGTGACGATGTGGTGCAGCAGGCGTGCGTGTACATGAGTATGTAACATACACAAGCATATGTGTGTGCGTGTGCGTAATGAGCGACTAATGTGAACACACATGTGCATGTATGCATGCGTGTGTTTGCTGCGCTGCATGTCTGTTCGCTTGCTTGCTTGCGTAGTGTCTGTGTGTGTATCGTGTGTACGAGTGCATGTGACAGCCGCAACAACACCAACACAACATGGCGTTGCAGCGTACGGCCTATGAGGCGTGCTCGCGCAAGGTGCACTGTGTAACGAAGCGCTACCTCGACGACCCCTACGTCGCCGCCTTCACCAAGGACATTACGATTGTCAACAGTCCGCTGATGAATCGCGGCACGTGGCTGCGCACGCAGGCGATTGAGAATTGCGTGCTCGAGTTTGTCGCACACGCAGCCGCGGCAGCAGCGTCAACAGCAGTGGACGGTGACGATGGCAATAGTCGTAGTGGCGGCGGTCGTGTGCAGATCATCAGCCTGGGCGCCGGTGTCGACACGCTGTACTTTCGCCTCGCGCAGCACCACCCTGATGTGCGCTTTGCCGCCTATGTCGAGCTCGACCTGCCCGACCTCGTCGCGGAGAAGCGGCGTGTGTTGACGCGGCAGGGCGGCTTCGGCGGCCTCGTGCGCGACGACTATGTGCTCGTGGCCGCGGACCTGCGCCAGCCGTCTGCGACGGCCGCGGTGCTGCAGCAGCACGTGCGGCCGGGGGTGCCGACGCTGCTGCTCGCGGAGATGGTGCTCGTGTACCTTGACGCCGACGTGGCACACGAGTTGCTGCGCACTCTTGTCGACGACGTGCTGGGCGGAGTGCAGCGTACGCCGCAGGTGCTGGTGACGTACGACGCCATTGCGCCGCACGATCGCTTTGGGCAGACGATGGTCGACACGCTGGCGGCGCGGCAGGTGCACTTGTGCAGCATTGCCGCGCTGAACTCGCCGGCGGCGCACGCACAGCGCAGCCGGCGGCTTGGCTTCGCCGATGTGCAGGCGATGACGATGCGGCAGCTCTACCTGCGCGTGCCGCTGACGACGCGGCGGTGGCTCGACAAGCTCGAGATGATTGACGACTGGGATGAGTGGAACCTGGTGCACGATCACTACTGCTTCGTCGTGGCGCGCACCGCGCAGGTGCCGGCGCTGCAAATCTTTGCGCCTGACGCAGCAACAGCAGCAGCAGCGACGACGACGACGGGCACGGCGCGCGACGACTGCGCCAGCACGCAGCCGCGACGGTGACGACGTGGAGATGCATGTAGACACGAAGGGCGTTGCGGTGCTGCTGTGTGTGTGTGTGTGTGTGTGTGTGTGTGTGTGTGTGTGTGTGTGTCTATTGCAACTTGTTGTGCACTTGTTTCTTTGCATTGCACACACACACACACACACACATAGACGACTAGCATACACACACAAAGACAGACAACTACAAACTTGCTTACACACAATCTCTTTTTTACTTTTTGCACTCAAGCACACACACACAAACACACACACACACGCACGCCATGTCGACGGACGAGTACAGGAACAAGGGCAACGACGCCTTCAAGGCGAAGCAGTACACACAAGCCATTGAGCTGTACACCCAGGCCCTGGACACGAAGCCGGCGAGTGAGGCCTGTGGGGCGCTCTACTCGAACCGCGCGGCGTGTTGGCAGGCCCTGGGCGACTATGCCAAGGCCCTGCAAGACGCCGAGGCGTGTGTGCGTGCGCGGCCTGACTGGCTGAAGGGTCACTATCGCAAAGGCATCGCCCTCGAGTCGCTCAAGCGGCTCGACGAGGCCCAGCGCGCGTACCAAGACGCGCTGAAGGTGGAGCCGGCGAATGAGGAGACGAAGGACCGCCTGCACGCGATCAACACACAGCTGATGAAGCGCAACGAGAGCACCAAGCCGTCGCAGTGCAAGACGGCCGAGGAGGCGAAGGTGGTCGGCAACTCGCTGTTCAGCGCCGGCAAGTACGACCTCGCCGCGACCTTCTACACACGCGCCATTGAGCTGCAGAAGGAGCCGACGAAGGAGAAGGCGGTGTACTACACCAACCGTGCCGCGTGCTACCAGCAGACACACTTGTATGCGCAGATGGTCGACGACTGCAACGCCGCACTGGCGATTGACAACACGCAGGTCAAGGCCTACCTGCGACGCGCGATTGCGTACGAGGGCATGGAGCGCTGGAAGGCGGCACTAGAGGACTACAACAAGGCGAAGGAGCTCGCACCCAGCACACCGGCCATCTCGCAAGGCATCCTGCGCTGCCAACGCGCCGTGCGTGTGTAGCGCGTACGTGTGTGGGTGTATGTGTGTGTTCGGCAAAGTATGTGTGTGTGTGTACTCGGCAAAGTATGTGTGTGCTCATCAGCTGCGTAAAGGACAGATGCGGAGTGTATGTGTGAGCAGTGAGCGCGTACACTAAGAGCGATAAGCTGTCATGGCTGCGGCGGTGCCTACACGCGCACTGACGCATGTATGTGCGTGTGTGTATGTGTGTATGTATTTGCGGCAAGATGCTACGCACGACGGCATGGTAACAATATTTGTATGTGTGTGTGTGTGATTGTGTGGGCTATGTACGACAGCATATGTGTCATACTGCAAACATCATTGACGTGTGCGTGTATGTATGTACATGTTTGCACCAACGACATGCACGTCATACCCTCTTGTGTCACTTGCACACACACAAGACACACACACACACACGTGTCTATGTCGATGAGCTCTGTCAAGCGGCGCCTTGTGTACGTGGCGGACGAGGAGGAGTGTATGC